>BQNB010190138.1:0-11809 GCA_026074375.1 Tanacetum coccineum | reverse complement strand
GATTTGATGAACATAATTCCAACCCAATACAATAACCGGACTTGATGAATGCTCCATCAATTATACACGGCCCAAAGTGATTAAACACGGCCCACTAAAAAATATGTATAACCAGACCCACCACAAGGAAATTTGAGATATAAAGTTTTAGGGTTAATTCCATATATACCCAAATTAAACCCTTAAATTCCATATTTCCCCATCTAAAAACCATAATTCCATATATACCCAATTTAAACAATAAATCTTCACGAACAACACCCATTGCAGAAACACTACAGCCACTGGAACAAACTAAAACATTTTACAATAAGTTGAAGTCAAGCTTTTATGTTAAAGGATGTTGATGTATAATGTCAGCGGTCAAATATGTTCTTCGCCATATACATGATAATTGGTGACCTGTTAAGTTTGGTGAATTAGTGTAGTTGTGAAAAAAATACATTTGTCATATGTGATGCAAATTCTTGCTCTTTCATTTCGAAAGAAATTCACTTCTAATCATTTCTGGCTTATAGAGTAATATTTTTAATTGTATTATTACTGCAACAATTATCTATAATTGTAAGTTACATTCATTTTACATCATGCCACAAGCCGTAAAATTGTTCGTAATTCTAAATTCGATTACCTATGTGCTTCAAAATAATTATAAGTTTGCAAATCTTTGATTAAATTATTCTTTGTTTGATAATAATTTTTTTCTTACCGTAACTTAGACTAAAAAGGGGCTGTGGTGTTTTTGGGTGTTGTTGTCAAATGGAGATGTGTTTTCAAAAGGATATAATGGGTATTTAATAAGTGTAAGATGAGTTTTAATTGATTTAATAATGAATTGGGTAGATATGACAAATATATTGTTTAAATAGAGTATATATGGAATTAACCCAAAGTTTTAACCCTAATATTTCTCCCATTAATAACCCTAAACCACAAAAAAAACGCAATCACTCTATTTTCTTATCTCATATACACGCCGACAACACAAAAACCAAAACAAATCTTGTTACCATGTAAACTCAGCCACCGATTCACCATCAAATCTTTAAACAAACTCGAATCACAAGTACAACCACTTGAATCCCTTTCATATCTGCTACAACCCGACATGAGTTCGTTTCTTTAATCGATGAAGAATTTATGAAAGTTGTGGCTTCAACATCTTGAATAGATCTCGGGTAGGTTTTAACTTGTTGTTGTGTTTAAACGAAACAAAGAACAGTTTATAACACATTTGTTATAAAAACTGCCTTTAATTTCGTAGATTGTTTATGTGCTTTAAATCGAAACAAAGAATGAATATAACAAAGTTGTTATAGTTTACTCTTTATTTTCGAATGATAACAAGGAAGTTATTAACTTTCTACAGATCGGTGATGATATTGGATACGTGTTTGATGATCTATAAAGGTCTTGAATTTAATTTCACAACACGTATACAAGAACCGAGATCCTTAATTTTTCGTTAAGATTCGAGCCTTGTTGATGGGATATGATTTTTTGGAGTTTGGATATGATATGTGACGAAGGGAATAGGATTAGACTTGATGATGGATTTGTTGGTTAATAAAATGTGACGATGGGATTCGTTGTTGTAGTTGTTGTTGATGTTGTAGGCTGTTGGTGTTATTATTGGGTAATGTTTTGGATGTTGGTTATGGTTTCAAGTCTGTCTCTTCTTCTCTGTTCTTTATTTCTGTTGACTCGGTAATGACTCGGTTTTCTGACTCAGTGATTCGACCCGGGTCAACTCGGTAAGAACCGAGTTGACTCGGTTTGGGTTAAGTTTTAACAACTCGCTACCAAGAATCAATTTGGCCAGCGTTTTGTTTAGATTTGACCACGTAAAAGTCTTCTAAAAACCTGTACACCAAATCGCTATGGCAAACTTCAAGTCGCTATCTGTGCTTTCTTCTCAACTCGCTATAAAGTCTCTTCAACTCGCTATTTTGTCTGTTCTTCAACTCGCTACTGTGGCCTTCCCAACTCCCTACCTGTTACTTTTAGTGGCCCACAAAAAAAATAGAATCCAGATCCAGAATTTTCAGATCCGTGTTTTCCTGCTTCTTTTTCATAAAATTTTAGATCTGAGTTTTTCTTACAAAATCAGTTATACAAAATCCTAGCCATAAATAAGGCATCACAAATAAGCGAGAAGTCAATGAAACAAGCTGACCAGAATAAGCCCAAATAAGACCGGAATAAGCTCGAGAATATACCAATAATAAGGACGTGAAAAGACTTATGAATAACAACCGATGAACAACAGCACGACCCATGGCTTTATCCACCAGTAGGATGACGAAAATAATCTGTAACAAGCTATCAATAAGCTGACATCACGAGACAACACAACTCAAAACCACAAACTGTGACAGATTTAAAAAATTTTTGAGACCAACCGGACACAAAAGAAAAACTCGACCCAAGAGTGTAACCATGGCTCTTGATACCACTTGTCAATGACGAGCTTTTGGAAACCGACATAGTACCTCATTGATGTTGAATGAGTCGGTTGTATAGGTTGATATTTAAAATTATCATGGTTTTTTTTTTTTTTTTTTTACAATTATATTTAGTCCAACTAACACTAAAGACCACCACTTTAGAACGGGCAGAGTACCCTATCAAAGATGTTGCTGCTTCGTGTGATAAGTAGGTGTGTCGACACACTAAGTAGTTATTGAGTTAACCACTATTCTAACAGTATTTTATTCAATTAGATTATGTCTAATATACTGTTAACTACCAAAGATATACATATTTATTACTAGAGGTAAAATAGGGAGAATTTTCATTCAACTAAGAGACTGGCACAGGGTTTATGAGTGTGACAAATCCCATTCTAAATCAACAATACACCCTAAAGCAAAAAAACCCAAGACTAAAAGCGCGGAATAACGAAGCACAAATAATAGAAAACTGTATTCACACATGATAAATCTGATACAAGTGTAGGTTGATTAATTAAGTGTCAATTGCTGCTTATCTCGAGCGGCAACAATCGTTCTTAAGACTTAGGCGAACTTCTTTATCTTCTAAGACCTAGACACGAACAATCCTGTCACTAATCTAACGGGCATCGCATAAAGCCTTCCTATAGTTTTATTATAATCTTAACCATATTGGAAATTAAACATTGTAAACCTGTTAATACCCTGCCCCATCGTACATAACCCACTTATCTTCTTGATTTGTTTTAATACACATCCGTTAGTCCACCACCAATATCAATACCTAATAAAACATAAGTAAACAATACTGGTTGAACCAATATTCGGGTTTCCACCTGGCTCACCTGCCGGCCAAACTAATCTCATAACCACAGAGTAATGATAAGGTGTCATTTGTGATCCTATTGGTCCGGGCATATAAAACACAACATGGAGAGCCATCCCGGCAATCTAACGTTACTATATTATTCTCCCTAAACCCAGTTGAATGATATGGTCCGCATGTACAAGCATAATAACAAGTATAAAAGGCGATAAACATAATATAAACAATACCGATAAATTAAGCAAATCCGGATTATAAAACAAACACATTATAATCTTCATTAACATGGACTAATACCCACAGTATTAATCACCGACAATCATGTCATTATTAACAAACTGATATTAAACAATAAAAATCGATGATAAGAAAGTAAGAATTACAACGATGTCTTCTATGGAATTACGTGAGTATTGCTCTATCTTGCTTGCTCTCATTGCTTGAAGGAAATTCACTTTATTTGTATAACTATACAGAGAATGGATATTTGCACACTAAAACTCATTTTGAGTCTGTATTTAATAGTAGTTCTGAAATACATCTATAATTACGACGTATGGGGATAGAGTGAATACTGCATAGGGGTTAATTTCCCCATTGGAGTCCGCGTGGTAAAATCAAATCAATTAAGATAAACCATCAATTCATAATTAAATGTGTACTTTGACTGATTTAAACAGGCTGTGCATACTGACGACGTATTGGTTTTATTGGAAACGTCGGATCGGCGATTGATCATTACGTGTTTCTTGTCGCTGGCTGGCGCTGATAAAACGTCGTATCCTCTTCATTGCTTGATACACGTATTAGGTTGCGAGAAATAAGTCATAGTAACTTCCGAAATGTCTGTCGTTGAAAGCACCTAGAATTGCGCGCTTTTAGCTTCTTCTTTACAAGCGTGACCCATAATATACTGCAATAATAAACTTTAAGACCAATAAAGTACCATATCTAGTAATAATATATAAAAGTTGGGTAAAATACATGGGAAAAATGATAGTAAAGTATGTCGTTATTAAATGATAATAAAATAACCCTCCCAACTTGAATCCTAACTTGTACCTCACGTAGACATTAGAAAGCATTTTGAAAATGTATCTCCAATCGAGGTTTATAGGATTTATCCTGAAAGCCAGTTCTTATCATGTTCGATATCACTTGTACAAAAACACGCTCCACAACGAAATATGGATAATGAAATCACGTAAGAACACCAACTAATCTAGGGTGTAACATTTTAGTGGTACGCTCAATTGCTTAGTTCCTTGATTATGCTTCGATCATAGGCTTGAGTCAAGGATACACATCTCGCATACCATAAAGATCTAAGGAGTAACAAGTCAAAAGTTAAATTGGGTATTTATTAAGAAGGGCTTAGGTTTTTATGCATTCTATTAAGAATAAGAATGATATAGTGTGTGGTTGAGCTTCTGACTATCACCAGATGTCGTCGTCTAAACAACGGCAGCTAAAACATATTCACATTGCCCTGTATCGACGAAATAGACAAAATCCATGCTGGTACACATCCTCATTCGAGTATAACCCTATAGGTTAGTTATCAGGTAAAGGAAGTAAAATTGTTGTATAAATAAAAAACAAATAACAAAAATAGATTAAGCCAACAAATAAGGTTCGTTGCTAGATAATTTTCCTCGAACCGTATCCACATGACAAAGACTCGAACTTATAAACAAACAACTCGATCATAGATGATAATGACAACCAAAGTTGGCGTTCCCATAATGGTCAACTTCCCTTACATCCCGAACTTTACATACTTTTACAAATTAAGTGGTGATATCGGCCACTTTTTACAATACTTTACATCGTTGATTTTTATGCGTATCAACGAATAATCGATCCTTTCAATATAATTTTATTGGTGTAATTTAGATCCCAATCAATATAGATCTTTCTAGCCTGTTAAGGGTTGTATCCAATATGGATAGTTCCACACTAACTACAGGAGAAACAATGACTATGAACAATTATAAGTTATGTGGAATCTAACTTATATTGTTAAGAAGAACAATAAATAAAACTAAACTTTGATTTATATTAATCTGCTAAAAGATTACAGATTACTAACTATGAAAATTTAGAGATATATTCTCTAATGCCATAGGGTTCCTTTTATACACCAAGGATAAACCCTAACCAAATTACAAAACGTGTAAAAGATAATGCATATATTTTCCTATAATAACTCATGCATATCTTATAAACTGTACTAACTATTTTGTACTGGCGGTACAAACTAATACTAACTAATACAAACAGTACAAACTATAACTGTCGGTACTAACTTTATAACTAGCGGTACTAAGTTAGGAAAACATAATTCCCAACAACATCAAAGCATTAGAAGTAGTTATCTCCACTAGCATAACCCTTCTTGTGTTTGCCCTATTCCTGTTTTCTTGGTTCCTTGGAGCCCTGCACTCCCTTGCAAAGTGTCCCCTTTTATGGCAGTTGTAACACTCTACCTTGGACTTATCAAACCCAATGGTCTCATTACCATTAACAATAAGCTTTCTTCCAGCATTCTTCAAGAATCTCCTTGCCCTCATTATTAGCATAGCCATCTGCAACCTTAAGTCTATCTCTTCAAAATCATCTGGATTAATTTGTTGCAAGTCCTCATTGTTAAGTTGTGGACTGTTTGGTTGACTTGCAAAGAAAGCACAGATGACAACATCACTCAAGTTATCAATTATTGTTGAGTTAACAACAGTAGCTTGAGTGCTAGCAGTTGTAGCACCATGAGCAGTATTAACTGCTCCATTTGTACTGCTGGTGCTGTTTTAGGACATAAAGGCTACGTTTTGTGTGTTTGTGCTTGAGCTTGATGTTCCTTTGACCTCTGGTTCATAGATCTTTAGGTTGTTGTAAAGATCAAATCATCTATCAACAGATTTGAGATGTCCTTTAACCAAAACTGTTAAAAAAATATAAAAACAAAAAAATTATAATAAAACTATATCTGGACTAGCCAACTCTACTCGTACTGTGAAGTAACAAGGTGAGTTGAGAACTCCAACAAGATTTGAGTAAATATGTCACCATAAACTGAATTGAGAATCATTTAACCAGAAGACCGTTGCTTCTGGTACTTTACAGTCAATTCTTTCTAAGTTCTGATTAGACATGGTGAAATGAAGACCTTTTTTAATGAGGTGGTTAGCACAACAAACTTAAACCCTTCTCTCTATTCCAAATCATAGCATTATACGCTTCATTAAGCAGCTGCTTAATGAATCTTACTAAAAGTAGTCAGCATACTTTTCCTCTCTTCAAGCCCTCCAATTCCCAATAAATCAAGCATTCATTGCAACAAATTCCTTGGAGAGAGGGTACCTTCTTTCAACTAGCATTAGAATGACTTTCCAATACCCCTTAGAGCTCTGATATAAGCAAACTCCAACATAGCTTCATACAGTCTCCAACATAACAATTACCCAAATCATTGTTTGATTGATACCAAAAATCACCTTGATTCATTTTCTTCTGTTGAGGATCCAATCATAATAATTCAGAGTCTCCCAAAAATCAACTCAATACTCTTTCTGTGTTATTTCTGAGTACCTAGTGCTTGTCATCACCATATACATATAAATGAAACATTCCTGCCTATCAGAAATATGTAGTAACCTTCATTAGATAGTTGAAGATGCACCTGAAGTGTTCCTCATTAACTGTTGTAGACAACAAGGTAATCCCCATCTTGTGAAGAAACCTTTGTGCACAACTTAGAAACAAAAGATGTTGTCTTCATAATCTCACAAATCCTAAGGTACTTATAAAAATATTAACAATCCTTAGACATTTTCGTATGTTCCATCATCGTCTATCATTCATCAGCTGATGGTCTCAGGCCTTTTCCTAGCAATCATCATCACAATTACACTTTATTCTTTTTCATTGTACCACTAGTCTGCTGTCACTTCATTACAGCATAGTAACTTTGCTGTTTCTTCTTTCCCTTGGATTTCCATTGACAACCCACTTCTTTTTTAGGGTCTTTATATTCGTCTATTCATCACCTTAATTTGTCTCTCCATCCTTAGCAGAACCAATAGCAATAAATGTTCTGTTATCAGTACCTTTTAAACCTTTTTATACGATACAAGTTGTATATGTTCTTCAATGATCTTGTATCTCTTCTTGATGATTGTTTTGGTTTAGTTTTATCGCAAATCAGCATGCTTCTTTCCTCCAACATGCTTCTGCATAGTTCATCATTTGGTTACTTAGCTCAGTTCTTGTTGGAGGTCTTACTTCTGAATGAATCAACACTTGTTTAGCAAGAATTGAACGCTCTGTTGAGCAGCCATAAGGATATCATAAAGAGAATTTGGCTCTCGTCTACAACTGTAAACGAGATCTACTTTCTACCTCTTGAAGTCTTGTCAGCTAGAAGTCTTATCAGTCCTCAATTCTGGCTTGAAATATCTCAAATCTTATATAAGAGCCACTTTGTAGCATCTATCCTCAGCTAATTTTTTCATCTCCTCTTCTGGCTTCCCATATCCTCTTGCAAACGCTTTCTGGCTAATTTCTTCATCGTTAGCAACAGACAAAACTTTCTTTCAACTTCACAATCAACTCCTACGATACTCAGCATCTGACTCACTTCTTCGTCTCTTCTTTTAAGTTACCTGTGCCTGTATATGGGCTATTAAGGGGTACCACAAGCTACTTTCTTTGCTTGTCCTTTGTTCTTATAGGATCTATTTAGGAGAGGCTTCCATGTAAGTAGTGCTGAATTGTTGATGTAGCCCTTTGGGCTCTATCTGAATCTAATCAAATCTTTAAATCTCAACACCTTTGATTAGCCTTAGTTTGTTGCTCATAGATACCCAAAACTCAGACAAAATGACTCATCATCTCTAAAAACATGATGTAAAGTAAGCACGTACTTTCTCATCGAAGTTCCATGTTGAGGCACAGTAGATACCTTACATGCAAGACTTGTCGTGACTAACTTTAACTTCTGTTTGGCTTATCGGATCCACACTGTCATGCTTGGAGTGTAAGCAATACGGGAATGTGAACAAAGAGTTGAGCGGTACGTGGCGTCGTCAGTTACTACACTATTTAGCTTGTTATTACCTTCATAACTGTGCTGGCGTCAAAACTAACTGATCTATCATGTACTACCACCTTTTGCATGTAATTCATCTGTCTCCATACCTCCCATAATATGTGTACATCATTAACATCACGACATCATTCAAGATCATTCATAAGATTGATCTTTATGCACTGATAGGGTTCATATTGTGGCTGGTTTCCCTCCCTTGTTTGGATACTGACTCTTTTGCATCCACTTTTCTGTCAAAGATTTCTTTCCCACCCTCTCCCTCCCCCCCTTCGTGGTGAAATTAAGTGCGGGTTAAAGTCCAATCTTTGCTCATCAATGGGATACAACTCTTCATCCAAGCTTGTTATTGTGATAACATGTTTGGCTTCTTCTTAAGCTTCTTGTATCCTGTGCCTTCAAGTGTTTACATTTCTTTGGGCTTGATCTGTGACCCTGTTTACATAAGACAAACACTAAAGATGCATATATCACTTTGTATTGTCAAGCCAATTCCTTCATTTCCTTGATAGGGATCTATCACTGATGACTGAACCTTTGTGATTCCCAACCGGTATCCTACCAGAACCCTCAGAATGGAATCAAGGAATAGGTAATAGTAGGCAAAGGTCTGGGAGATAGTGGTCATGGGCTGTGTCTCATGTTGTCTGCACTTGTAGGAGGAGAGCGGTATTTGGGTTCGAGGTTCAGATTGTCTTTCTGAAGCTTCACCCTCATCCTCAGTTGGTTGAACCAACATAGATTTAAACAAAGGTGTGACATTCCCTGAAAAATGTTTTCCCTTTTTAACCATAAAAGAGAAACACTTGAGCGCTAGGTCAATAGCATTAATATGGGAATTATGGCTAAAGCACAGGCACAGTACTTTAGTTGTTTAAGCCAAAAATACTAAAATAAATCCTGTAGTAGCATATACCAACTTTTTCCTTTGCAAGATCCAAGTTCTCATCATAACCGACAAAAATTATATTTAGAAAAATGTAAATTTCTGAATTTGGCTAAGCGAAATTTACTGCTGTGGCATATAGTGGGAATTTGATCCCAAGAAGTACGTTTAAGATCTCTCTAATCATTGATTCATATTATGAAAAAGAATCTCCACTGGGGTGAAAACAAGGCTTGAGTTAATGGTTAAAACAGTAGTGGTCCCCCTCATCCCCCATTAGCTAAATAGCATCAAATATAGCTGATTTATGCAAGAATCTATCCCCATCACATCATCACAAAGAAGATCACCTTCTTAGTGATGCCTCTGAGATATTCACGGATTAAGGCAAGTTCCAAGCTTAACTTTGGCAGTAATTTACCTAACATTGTTGATATTTTGGATTTACAGACATCTAAAACTGTACAACAAATTGTAGTAGAGACTACAAACTTTACTAGTGAGAAGCATAGTAAATGGTGCATTCGTTTAATGAAACATCTATAAATTCATGAATAATCCGGGTTAAAATTCCCATCAGTATTTTTCCAAGTTAATGACCGCTGTTGTGTTAACACAAGATTGAGAAGAACCAACAAATGAAGTAGAATTTGATGATCGACAGTTATTAAAAAGAATTAGGCGTTCGTTATTAGAAGAAGCGATTAAGAGTAGATTACTGTAAGTAAATCTGTTCAATGAGACCTGGGTTTTATATAGCGGTTGGACAAACCCAAAAGCTAAGAAACCGATACAGAGGTATTTTACACATTAGAGGACCCTTGGCGGGTATTTTCTCCAAACGGCTTTAATAGCAGTATAAAACTATCTTGCCGCAGCGGTACTAAACTTTGTCACTATCGTACTAACTCATTGTCACACCAAAGAATGAGCAAGTCTGGCATCAAGAAGTCTTCCGTACCGACTAATCTATATCTCTTTCAATGACTCCTAAAACCCAAACAACAACTCCCTAAAAATTCATCACTATGGTCAAAAATGCGACCTGTTAAAAATATTTTTATCCAAGACTATATCAACAAATCAATATTGATCCTCCCCTTAACTAATGCAACACTATCTTATTGCGATCCTGAATCCCTCGAAAGTCACAAAGGTAGGGCAACCAGGTCATAGTTATTAATCCCAACTATCCCAAGAACTATAATAATCTATACAGATTATTAACCCTCTTTGAAAGAGTTCATGTGCTTTTTAAGTATATTAAGTGATAGAGGCGGTAACGGGGTTAGTTCCTACACTAGGGATAGGGTGCCAAACCTACCATATGTCACACCCCGTCAGCGGCAGAAACACGGGAATGTGACATAATAATTCACATTGCACAAGATACAAGATAATACCATTTGAAGTTTATAAAAAAATATCAATTTAAAAAGATTTCATGTTTCAATCTTGATATGTAAGTCCTCGGTCTTAAATCCCAAATCCCTAAGGGTGCACATCTTTAGTCTCCAAAACTATCCATTTACCTTTATCATAACACACCTGAAAATGATACTCGAAACGTCAACAATAATGTTAGTGAGCTCGTAGGTTTAAAGGAAACCCAGTCATTATGCCAATATAATAAATAGTTGGACAATTGTGCAATATGACAGTGAATATATGCAAATGAAATCACACCCATGACTAAGCATCCACTCTAATCATGTACGCTAGTCATCAAACCAGCATTTACCAATGCTCTTGGGTCGCAACTGTAAAACCTAAAAATCTCAACAAGTGTAAAATTACCAAAATACCCCTAATGCAAGAAAATTCCATAAAAGCTTAAATAAAATTCATTTAAATGTTAGAAATTATAAAAATGCAACATGTGACAATTATGAAAATTATGTAAGATTAAAATACATTATGTTATACAAGAAAAATAATTAATAATTATATATATATAATTATGCCGAAATAATATGTATTTATTTAATTATACTTTACAAATTAAATATAAAATAAATATGGATAATGACAAAATAATTATGCAAGTTTTATAATCTGATTTAACCTCTTTTTGAAAGCCCATAACTCGGCCAAAATCTCTATGTATATCTTTTATACATTTCATTTTGTTAAATCCTAAAAACAAAAATTACGAAAACCCTAAAAACTAAAAGTGGCGGCATAAGAATTTTCCAAGGGCAAGCACGAATTTTCTAAGGTGTTTTGGAGATCAAGGATCATGGGAAAAATATTGGAAAGATTGTAGAGTCCTTCGTTCAATCGAGGTAATTATTTTGGTTCGAATAACACAACCGAATAGCATAAATTCATAAAATCACCAAGGATCACCAAAGGTATTTTTGTATCTCAATTTTCATCATATTAATTCGTTCTATGCTTAAAAAAAATTATCATGCATGTTATTTTGGTCGAAATAATTAAAACATGTTCGAAACCCTAATTATGAAATTGGCATAAAAATTATTTGTATAATTGATTTTATATTTTTCTAAGATTTTTTATATCATATATGACTCAGA
>BQNB010190131.1:0-11809 GCA_026074375.1 Tanacetum coccineum | reverse complement strand
CATCAAAACTTGTCACGGTCCGTCGATCCTACTAGTTATCTTACCTTTCAACTTCGAGTTTAAACACCCGCCCCATACTATTGAAACACCTACACCATCTTGTGATCCATCGCCTAGAATTAGTCGATTAATTGAAACACAACTTTAACCTGTCATCGCATAATATTTCATCTCTGGAGCACGACTTTTAAAACTAGACTAATATTACTTTATTACTCCTCTGATTTTGAAGAAAAGGCCTCCAAAGAAAACCCCTATGAGTGAAGCTGCTATTAACCCATTGATAGCCCAACGTATGGCTGATGCGTTGGCTGAATATGAGACAAATCAAAGCAGTGGGAATGGAAATGACAATGGAAACGGAATCTATGATTCAGGAAAACACAGTAGAAGGACATCGTACCTTGCTCGAGAGTGCACATAAAAAGACTTTTTGTATTGTCAACCCCTTAACTTTAAGGGCACTGAAGGAGTAGTAGGATTGACTCAATGGTTCAAAAAGATGGAATTTGTATTCCATATCAGCAACTGCACAGTGGAATGCCAGGTAAAGTATGCCATTTGTACTTTGCTTGGTAGTAAACTAACGTGGTGGAATTCTCACGGTAAGACTGTTGGACATGATGTTGCCTATGGGATGCCATAGAGGACATTAATGAAAATGATGACTGACAAGTATTGTCCGAGGAGTGAAATCAAAAAACTGGAGATTGCATTGTGGAATCTAAAGGTGAAGGGTACGGACGTTGTAAGGTACGCACAACGTTTTCAGGAGTTAGCTTTGATGTATGGGAGAATGCTTCTTAGAGAATCTGATCAGGTGGAGAAATATGTTGGTGGACTTCCCAACAATATTCAAGAAAATGTGATGTCAGCCAAGCCAAAGATGATACAAGAAGCATGTGGAAACCGTAGAGTAGGGGTAAATACGTTTTCCTTTAAAAACTTTAAATCATTTGTATCAATTACCCGATCAAGTTTGATGCAATATGAGAAGTGTCGATAATAGGTTAACAATAGCTAACACATATCCTAACAATATAACCACACATAAAATATTTAGTACAAAGAGGTACACAACCTTAACTAAAAATATATACACAACCATTCACATAATCATAAGCACAATGCTAGTATAAAAGTAAAGCGGTAAATGTAAAGAAATAAGTAAAGCAAAAGGTAAAAGAAAATGCAAACCAACACGATGATTTATAGTGGTTCGGTCACAAAGCTCCTCTTCGCCCTACTCTACTCCTGAGTATCCAACTCGAGAGTTACTTCACTAATCTACAAGCTCCCTTTCGACGGAGAAAACCTTATACATATGCTTATTTTATTTTCTGACACTAAGCTAGATGTCGAGTCCTTCTTCGGGTACAACCAAACCCGTTATGTTTTATGGCCCAACATAACAAACCTTGTATTTTATGGCATAACCACATAAACTGCGTCGCTTACATTATTTTTTTCCGACACTAAGCTAAATGTTCAAGTCTATCTTAGATAGATCCAATTACACTTCCCCAATGTATTTTAAGGCCTAAAATACTAACCAACCCACAATCAACCCATCCAAATATATACATCATTTGGATCTACACACTAATAAAGATTGGAAGACGTGAGCTCGATCTATATGTAACAAATATTACAAATGGACTAATTAGACTACATAACTTCGGATCTTAAAGATGACCGAAGTTCTTCTCTTGCACTTGAGGAAAGAAGGAAATGATAGAAAATTGGATCACACTTAAACAAGATCTAAACAATGTTAGTGATTAAGAGATTTTAGTAAGAGAAAGAAGATTTTTAGAGAGAGAAAGACTACAAAAAAATCGTGCAAAGAGGTGTATTTTTCTACCATAAATAGTGCAATATTTATAGACATGATTTCCAACGGCTAGCTGGTGGCGGTCCCGGCGGTCCCAGATATATCTGGGGGACACCAGGCCTATAAGGGGGTCGCCACTAGAGTACGCTCATGTTTTTTTCTTTTTGTGGAGAAGGTTGTATCTGGTATAGAAGCTTCCATTTTGAGGGAAAAACCAGATTCAAATTTTATTATTTAAATAACACATTTTCTTTTATTAAAAAGTATTTTGTATAATTATTTTTTTGTAAAAATACTTTTGTGAAAATGCAATGGTTCAAAAAAAATATTTTCTTGATCACTAATCATGCTTAATGATTTGTTTGTACATACCTTAAGTGATTTACGTCGGGTGTAGACAAATGTCCGTGTTGACGTACACTTGAGACGTCGAGAGATGTAGTGCATGTATGCATTGATGATTTGTGATTACGAGTAACTTGTGCACTTTACGTTACGTATTACAAGTTACATGTTTGTCATCACCAAAACATAAAGTGATCATATAGATTAAATATCGTAATATTTGCACTAACAATCTCCCCTTTTTTGATGATGCCAAACTACGTAAACTATAACACATAGTAAAGTAAGAAAAGTTACTTGTTTACACTCCCTTCTCCTCATTTTGTCGAAGCAAAAAGGTAGTATGTGAATAATGGTTGGAGCATATAGGTTTGAGAAGAAGACATGAGAAGAGGCTACGTGCTTCGCCTGTATAGGTTGGAGGAATGAGAAGAAGGTAGGTGCTCCGAGTATATAGGATTAGGGTATGAGGAGAAGATATGAGAAATAAAGGTGAAGGTGATTGTGTGTTTCAAGTGTATAGGTTGAAGGAATGAGGAAAAGGTAGGTGCTCCAAGTATATAAGTTAAAGGTATGAGAAGAGGACCTTAAGGTTGAGGGTGACTTTAAAGTGGAGGAGGTGAAGTGTTTGGAGTATGAATGAGTCCTTCATCGTATTTGACAATACGCAATTGTATCTTCTTATAAAGGTGAGCGTGCATCATCCCAGTGAAGTCTTCTATCATCACAGTTTAACCAAATCTATGCTATTTACCCACATATCTCCGAGCTCCCCCTTGATCATTGCGTCCCCATGATAATTATATTCCTTGTATATTGACTCTAACAGATCTATGAATCAAATAAATTACCATTGATGCTCAAGAAGTTTGACACAATTTAAATGAGTAGAACGCTTATAAGTGCTCCCTGTTGGTGTATACTTCCCCTTGTTTAGGGTACCAAGGAATCAAGATATGGATATTTTCTACAAAACAAAGTTAGTAGACAAGTGCATTCGATGCAATTTAAATGAGTAGAGCGCTTGCAAAGTGCTTCCCCCCTCGTGTTATGCATCCCCCATTTTGGGGAACCTAGGAATCAAGATTTTGTTGTGCTACAACAAGTTAGTAGATAAAGTGTACATATCATATAGCAAAACATTAGCGGGGGAATATAGACATGCAATTCTAGGTTTTATTATTCTATGCATGTAACTTTGATGAAAGAGAATTAGAAACTAGACACAAGTAATATTATTTAAAAACAACCTAGATGATGAATTAAAAAAGAATCGAGACGTATGTTTACATAGAAGATTAGGCCGACTTTTAATAAACAAGAATGGGATTCGTTTATTAATTGACATAAAAATATTATGAGAATGACCTTTTAAAAGTAGACGAATGACATTTAATATCTTGGCAAAATATGTCATAGATATATATATATATTATAGTATTTATTATATATATATATATATTTATAAATATATATATATTTATATTATTATATATACTTTAAAATAATAAATGAAAAATAAGACAAAGGGATGGAGGGCGATGTGCTCTGGATTTGAATGAATATGAATTCCATATAGTCCGTAAAGTGGGAAAGGATGAGCGATACTAAAGAAGGAAAGTGGTTGACGTGAAGTTGATAGAAACGATAGATTTATCATTTGCATAACAATTGATGTGCATTTATGTTCCTATCGAGACAAGGTGGATGAGCTGGGAATTTAAAGGTTTGTTTGGTTGTTTTTGTTGAGTTGACAATGTTGAGGAAACAAAGTGGGATGTGAAAGACGGTTGGTAGTTCTTTCATGGTGGAATACTAGATGAGGACTCAACAATATGGTGACTCAATAAACACTGAAAGTTTAATATCTTCTTTATGATCTTTACTTTTAGAAAGTGGAAAGTTTTTCGGGAAGGATATATAGTGACATTTGCAGTTCGCAAATTACTTAAATATTTCGGATGAATGAAATAATGAAGTTGTCAGGGATAATATTGAGGAATTCTAAAAGTAACACAAGACTATTAGTAAGAGAGAAGAAACGTATTTTATAAGAAGTGAGAAGAAACATTAGAGATGAGGAGACTTATTAGAAGTGAAAAGGAACGTTTAGAAGTGAGAAGAAACTTTAGAAGTAGAAAGACTATTAGAAGTGAAACGACTACTAGAAGAGAGAAGAAACATTTAGGAGTGAGAAGAATCGTCTATGAATTGAGACAAGACGTATGCGAGATGTGAGGACCAAGGTTTGTATGTGAGGGGATTTATTATGAAGTGATGGATTGTAAGTTTATCAATTGTAAGGAATGTGTTTGATAAACGTATTTCATTATGAAATTCACTTGACTCTTGAAAACATAAGCAATGATGCTTATGAGCGTTAGGATATAAGGATGACCCATTGATCTATAGAGAGATATTGGGTATAGGTTTGGGTGTGGAGTAGACGTCAACTCGTAGCAGAAGAGAGGAAGTGTTAGGTTATGGAATTAAAAAAATGAATGATTTACAAGCTGTGCCGGACGGTCCACTCGTATTATCCGAGAGGGACTCCAGAATTTTAGATATGGGCGCCGTCCGGACCACCAACAGGAGGGATGTTTGGGAATTAATGAAATTTTTCGAACAAGAGTGACATTTTAATTTGCATGCGCTATTTAAAAATACTTTAATTAGTACTTGGATGAAGTAGTTAAGTTGTCCGACACGGAATGGACACCGGACTAGATCGAAACTAGAGAAGAAAAGGAAGAGAACAATTTAATGGAATGTGTCCATCATTCTAACACCTCGACGAAGATAATTTAACGTCTCGCGCTTGAGGGGAAGGGTAACGAAAGAATGTCGGCGTGTTATCTCTCAGACGCAAACACTTTTCGATTGGAAATGTTTCCTTGTGGACATTTTCCCGAAAAAACGTGACATATCTTTGGTGTGTTTGTACATGAAAAAATAATAATTAATAATAAGTAAAATTAAGAAATCAACGAAGATAGAGACGACGAGTTGACAATGCAAGGGACTGTTTATGGTTGTAAGCGTTACGATAAACTATCTCAAAAGTTATGTAGCTCTTCCTTAGCATTGCGAATATTCATAGAACAATCACACGACGAGGTATACGGTTGTCTTAAAGGTGGTAGCATAAATAGTGGAGGAAAGAGATTAGCCATCTCTTATGGTTTGAAGGAGGCTGTGGTTGAGTGAGAGGAAGAGGTGTGGATCGAAAGATATAGGAGTATGTTTTCATCAAAGAGAAAAATGTTTTCTTCGTAAGAGAAAGATGTCTTTCGTCGAAGAGAAAGAATATTTCGTCAAAGAGGAAAGATATTATTTCGTCAAAGCAGAAAGGAATTTTTTCCATTTTCATCGAAGAGAAAGAATGTTTTCGTCGAATAGAAAGAAGAGGTTTTTAACTTATGTTGTTAAACGGCTTGAATTGGAATTTCGGATATGACCTTTAACATTTGCGATTGCAAGTTAAAGATACTTGAATATTTCGGATGAAATATTCAAGTTGTCAAACCTACTTGGAAGGGTATTAGATTTGCATCTAACTTTTTCGTGACAAAGAGTGGATTATTTGGAAGAAAGGGAGATGATGATTAAGGAAATGTTGTGATGGGAAAGGACCTCTATACGATTTAAGACCATTTTATGACTCTTTTGAAAATTTAGATTAGTGACGCGGATGCGAAGAAAGTATTCTAGAGTTAGAAAATATATACCTTGATGGTATAGGACATATATATTTATTATATATATTTATATTACTATATATATATTATATATATATATATATATATATATATTATATATATTATATATGTATCTGCATGCAAGTTTATATAAGCATGCATCGACACATTAATCAACAAGATTAATGTGTAGACTCTATGACATCTAAATCTTTTGTCATACATTAACCTAATATAGTGTTGTAGGTGCACAATTAACATGTAAGTCATGTAAGATGACGCAAAAAAAACATGATAATTTTAAATGCAATCATCATGTAAAACATGTTAGCATTTAGCACTTAGGAGCATGTGTTATTTAGATAAACTAAAAGATATTTTATCTAAATTGCTAGAAAAAGGCAGGCGCTTTTACAACAAACTGCATTCAATAGTATGATATAAATCGGTTGAGCATTAAGATAAACATGAAAGCATATAATTGCATTACGTGGGAGCACGTTATCATCTTGAAACTTCAAAGCACATATGTGAAATGCATGTAGTCTAGATTGACTAAGGAGAAACCTAATTTCTACTTGCTTAGTGTGCACTCCTAATGAAATACAAAGTCTATCGATGTAGACTATCATTAGGCATATTTAAAAAGACCCATTTAATCAAATTAGAGAATGAATATGAGGACTATCACTATGTGGTTGCTCAATTCAGGCTAAACACAAACTCATTTTTAGGGTTATACCACGAACCCAACTTCACTCTTAGAAGCAATTTAACCGTTAGGTCAAATTAAATTTCTAGTGCAATAGATTCTCCAGTAGTCATTCTCATGTTAGACAAAATAGAATTCCTATATTTTCCTAATGAAGTGTAGCAAAGATAAAATTTGTATTATCTTTTTATAGAGGGGCCCATCATGGACTCAACTAACATGCTTTAATTTTGGTTCGCATTATTCTAATCAAGATGTGTAGAATTCTAAGGTTAAATGAGAGAGAAAGCAAGTTGTTGTAATTTTAAGAGATAATGAATCATCTAGAACCTAGGAGTATGCTTAAGGGTGACATGCGTAATGTACCATGTTGATAGTGTTCAAAGAATGCACCTTTGCATGTCTTTTAAGCAATAGATTCAATTCAGGTTACTTACCCCAATGAATCGTGTGAATGTTTCTTTTGTAGAAATAATGATGATTTATTAAAGGTTAGTTACATGTATGTTAGACTTTTTAAGTAAGATATTGACAAGAGGAAGATGTTTAAATCTAATGCCATAGGGCGGATCTACCTAAACCGAAGATGAATTTAGGACGAAGGATCCATCGATCCGTGGAGGTGCCAAATTTGGGCAAGGATCATTTTTCCATTATTTGGGAGATGGTTTTGATATTAGGTTATTAAGAGAAACTTATATAAGTTATAAGGGTTCTCGGTTTGAGTTTTCAGAAATGACATCCAAGTCTTGCTTATCAAGTTGGAGTACTTATGAGTTTCTCGATGGAAATTCATAAGTCTTCAATCCTACTTAGAGTGTGTTAAGTTTAGCATGTGTAATTTAACCATAGCTAATAAACACAACATTTGAACACTTTAGACTCAATGAAACATCTTCATTGCAAGTGTGAATTGCAATCGATGGACTAATTTGTTGTCTGCAATCGGACTTTGTGATTTCATGTAATAACCGAGGATGGTTAACCATGTAGACTCGAAAAAATATCTATGGTCATTTGATTAAAATTTTCGTGATCAGTTAATCATAATCTCGATTTCATGTTATAATTCCAAATTTGTAATGGATTGAATAATATAACAACCCGTAATTTTCATAAATGTAAATATCCATCTATTAAGTTAGATGATGTACAATCTATCAATTATATATGAACTCACCTTTTTTAGGGAAATTTTTCTCTTTATTACACATTACTTACTTTGCCAATATCTCGATTGTACTAACATTTCTTGCATAACTAAAGGTTAACGGGCTCAGGCAACCTTACATATGGAATCTATCTTCATTTATGTAAATACATCATCATATTATTCAAGTCAATATCATAATTTCTTTTTACATAGTACTTATTCATAATGTACCATACGCACGTTTATATCAAAACGAGCTTTAAAACCTGCTTATCATATGCATTTTAAACCCTTATTCCCATTAAGCTTAAACACTCTAAAGTGAAATGCTCAAGCTACTTAAAGCTTTGTACAAGTAATATACATCTCATCTTTGAAATATAAAATCAAAGTACAAGTCCTTAAAAAGCTTGATTATACAGGTCATAAGTACTGAAACTCCCAAAATAGCCGTTTTACCTCCGTTTTTCATTTAATCTTTCCACTACCACTTGGTGGTACAAAGATTACTACACTCAATATACAAATGTGTAAACCTAATTATTCTATTCATATACTTCATACATCGTTTTTACACTCAAAACCCGAATTCAAAACCTAAACCCTAAAACGGGCTAGTTTCTAAATCATTGACCCGTTCTGATTTTTATCCATTGTAAACCCAAACTACTCTCAATTAACGTTTATTTAACTTACTTTAAACCCATTTCAATTTCATATTCCATCATCATTACATCAATTCACTCCAACTATAAGCAAAATAAATCCAAGAAACCCCAATTGTGCCCTAATTTGAACTTTTACCCGTTTACTTATTTTCTACCCATTTTAACCCAAACCACCTATCAACTTTTGATTATAATCCTTAATATAATCTTAGATCAGTAACCTATTCTTTCCTAATTTAATGTACATGAAATCCAAGCTTGAAAACCCTAATTGAGCATAATGTACAGAAAATCAAAAACCTTTGCAAAATGACCCATTTTAACTAATTTTCTTGCAACCAAGCACCTCAATGACAAGCACCTTACCTCCCTAGCTGCTTACAAGCACCTCTCTTCAAATATCTTCATCTTATATAGTATAAAATTGATCACATGGTTCCTTGTTTCTCATTTCTTAGCCGCGGCATGCAAAGGGGTAAACACCTCACCATAGCTACTTTATAGCTTAAAAAACACATCTACTAGACCCTCCTCATCACCCTCTAGACCTCCTACATGTCCTCTTCAGATTTCATAACCTCCCTTGGCCTCCAAGTTCAATTCGCCTATAAATAGGAACCAAAACACTTCATTTTTCTTCATCCCCCACTTCCTCCTCTATAACCCTTACATAGAAGCAATACTTTGCTCTAATAGATCCTAAGAGGTCTTAATAAGGCTCAAGTACAGAAGTGAAGCAAAAGAAACCAAGAAACGAAGCCCGGGAGTCGTTATTCTAGGCGTACGAAGCTAAAAGTCCCGATTCCGACCCATTTCTAAGCTATAAGCTCAAGACCAGGTTCTCTAAGCTTATATTCTGTATTCATACCTTCATAATGTTCATATGATCATGCTAAAATCATAATATAAAGCTTTGAACTCAAATAACCTATTGTGTTATACCTCTTTGATCCAAAAACCGTTTCACCCAAAACCCTAATTTCATGTTTTTGCTTAATTCTATAAGCTAAAGCTTGTAAACTATTTTTTATAATCTATCCCAATAAGCTTAAATAACAATAAAATAAGTGCTTTGATAAGTTCATGAAAGAATTTGAGCTTAAAACCCGCGCGTTTTATTCTAAAACCCTAATCATGACCCGTTTTGCTTTCCTAGCTTAACGAATCTTAATTTTAAACTTGCGTTGTGTTTAAATCTCATATTTTAGTTTATTTATCTTCTAAATGTCGTGGAAATGTTAAATTAATCTTGCTGGCAATTTGGACATGTTTTGTAAAAAATCATCCATGCAAGGGGTATAAATCGTATACTTTCAGAAAACTTATAACTAAAGACCTAAAAAGTTGTCATTTTTATCAAAGTTATAACTACAAGGGTCTATTATGTCACTTTTTAAAGTACAAGGTTTACTTGGTATATCTTTTAAACTTGAGGGACCAAAGTTGTAAAAGTGCAAACTCCAAGGGTATATTCTGCCACTTTTCAAACTCAAGGGTCTAAAATGTAACATTTTGAAAAAGTATAAAAACACATTCAAAACATTACAAGACATAACTTTAATTAACGCTTGACGTGCTTAACATTTCCAGATATTGAATTATGCTTATAACTGCTTTTGTTATAACTATTATATCTCATTCATCATCGATGTGCTTTCAAATATCATGTCCTGGATTCATATCATACCACAATTCTAGGGAGATCATATTAAGGAGTTTTCTCTTGGTATTACGTTTGGACTGATTTGTTGGGGTTTACGATTTAAAGTGCCTAGCTCCTCAAACGTTTACTGAATGACTTCTGAATTATGATGGCCCGAACGGTGTTATGATAATCTTTATATCAAAATCAACATCAATATTCAAAAATTACATATTCAATCAAACTAAGACTTGACATATATTACCCCAGGTTGCCCGTGACGAAGCCGTTACTATTCATTTCATATACATTGCTATCAATTTCCCTATAACTGTTCAGGTGAGTTCATAGCCTCGCATTTCAATCTTTTTATAAACCCGCGAGGGGGATACATGCTATAAACATGAATGCAATTATTTCTGTATGCTATTTCAATTTACTATTGCCTAAGTAACTGCTTTGCCTTTAAGTCCCCATAATCATGAACCGTTAATTACTCTCCGTAGTAAGCGCGAATGATGTGAATAGATCTATTTGGGCTGGACTCCCCGTTGGTGTACCCAGTTACGTGTAACCAATTGCACATCATTAGAAATCACGCGGGTATTTTGGCAAAGGTACCCGCAGGGGCTATAACGTATCACCATACCCTAAGGCTTCGGATTCATGAGCTAATGGCAATAATAAATATGTTTTCAATACCGGGTGTATATCAACGTAACCCGAATATCGCATTTGCATTCAAATTATATTACTTAAACCTATGGATTTCACTCAACCTTTGTGTTGACTTTTTAGCATGTTTATCTCAGGTTATTGAGCAATATACGGCACGGAGTGGCATGGACTCGAAGATGGCTAAACTTGTTATCATTCACATTGTATGTAACTAGATTTTGGGACCTGCCTTTGTAAAACTCTGATTTGAAATGAATGATAACATATCTTTTGAATAAACGTCTCTTTTGGGTCGTTTTCTATGATTATGATTGTTGTTTCCATGAAGTAATACCCCAGATTAGCTTCCGCTGCTATATTGTAAAAATGGGGGTGTTACAAGTTTAGTATACTTACAGGCAGATTCTAAGGTTGGGTCTAGGGGATAGTTTGCTTTAATATGATCGACTAGATCCCTAAGAACTGTAGCTTCTTCTTGAGTGTGCTTAATATAGGCAGAGTGAGATGACCTTTTGTTCAACAATTTAGGGGTTATTGGTTCTGTATTAATCTCTGGATCACTAGGATGATGTGTAACTTCATTATTAGCTAAATCTTTTCCTTTGAGTTTCCTCAATTCATCCTTGAGAGTTGTAATTACCAAAACTTTTTCCTGAAGACAAGCATTTAAATCAGAAATTTCCATACACTTTAGATTGACTTGATTAGTTAAGTCAGCACAGTGTTCTTTTGATCGAACACGTGTGTAGCATCTCGTATTTTATGGTCAATATTTTAACCGAGCCTTAATTCTATTTCTAATTTTTATGGAGTTTATTATTTTTGTTTTTAGCCGTTTTATCAAAAATCGTCGTTTTAGCTAGTTGCGAATCGTGCCTTGAATATTTATCCATTTTAACGTTTGAGAAAGCAATAATTCCATATTTTAGCTTCAAGAGCTTATTTATTTTTCATTTTAATACTTTTTGACATTTTTTTATCCGCGTTTGACCGCGCGTTAGTGAACCGTTTCGAGCATCGTAAAAAAAAATGTACGACGCGACTCGTTATTATTTTTAAGATCGTAAATTTATTATTTT
>BQNB010190129.1:0-11809 GCA_026074375.1 Tanacetum coccineum | reverse complement strand
GTAAATCTAACCGGTAGGCCACTGGGCCTACCTTCTCAATGATTTCAAAAGGTCCAACAAATCTAGGTTCTAACTTCCCTTTCTTCCCAAAGCGTACAACACCTTTCTAAGGCGACACTTTGAGCAAGACATAGTCACCTACACTAAACTCTAGAGGCTTTCTCCTCTTATCAGCATAACTTTTCTGACGATCACGCGCAGCCTTAAGTCTACCCTTAATCTACGAGATCTTCTCAGTTGTCCCTTGCACTAACTTAGGTCCTATCAAATGACCCTCTCTAACTTCAGCCCACATAATTGGCGAACGACACTTTTTACCATACAATGCCTCAAACGGTGCACATCTCACACTAAAATGATAACTATTATTATATGAAAACTCAACCAACAGAAGATGAACATCCCAACTTCCTCTAAATTCCAAGACGCACGCTCTAAGCAAGTCTTCCAAAGTCTGAATAGTACACTCACTCTGACCAACGGTCTGAGGGTGGTAAGACGACTCATGTCCAACCGAGCTCTTAATGCCTCTTGCATTGACTGCCATAACCTTGATGTGAAATGACTATCATGATCTGATATGATCGAGATCGGCACACCATGTCTAGCAACTATCTCATTCAAATACAATCTATCCAACCTATCCATCTTATAATCCTCACGCATAGGTAGAAAATGAGCAGACTTAGTCAATCGGTCCATAATGACCCAGATTGTGTCGTGCCCACTACTAGTCTTAGGCAACTTAGTCACAAAATCCATAGCTATTCCTTCCCATTTCCATTCGGGAATCTCAGGTTGCTGGAGCAAGCCAAACGGCCTTTGATGCTCAGCCTTAACCTTTAAACAAGTCAAACACTTACTAACATACACAGCTATATCTTTCTTCATTCCAGGCCACCAATACTTATCTTTAAGGTCATAATACATCTTATCAGCTCTTGGGTGTACAGAGTACTTTGACCTATGGGCTTCATCTATTATTAGGGTTCTCACATCACCCTTCAAAGGAACCCGTATTCGATCCAGGTAATACAAAGTCCCATCACTTCTCTGTTTTATCATCTCATCCAAACATTTTTGCAATCCTGCAGACTCATCCACAGCCTCCTTCTGAGCCGCCAGTATCCTATCCTTAATACTCGATTGAAGGGTCATATTCATAGCTCTAACTCTCTTAGGTTTTACTCTTTCCTTTCTACTTAGGGCATCAGCCACCACATTCGCCTTACCAGGATGGTAGCGAATCTCACAGTCATAATCACTAAACAACTCTATCCAGCGACGTTGTCGCATATTCAACTATTTCTGACTAAAGATATGTTGAAGACTCTTATGGTCCGTATAGATGACACTCTTTGTCCTATACAGATAATGCCTCTAGATCTTAAGTGCAAACACAACCGCACCCAATTCTAAATCATGGGTCGTATAATTATTATCATGAATTTTCAACTGCCTAGACGCATAGGCTATCACCTTACCTCTCTGCATTAACACACAACCTAGTCATATCCCGGACGCATCACAATACACTACAAAGTCTTTCAGTCTATCGGGGAGAGCTAGAACAGGCGCATTATATAACTTATCCTTCAAGGTTTGAAATGCCAATTCATGTTCCTTACCCCAATCAAAAGTCTTACTCTTTTGAGTCAAGATAGTAAGAGACTTAGCTATCTTAAAAAATTTCTCCATTAACCTACGGTAATATCCAGCTATTCCTAAGAACGAGCGAACCTCAGTCGAAGTTTTAGGGGCTTTCCAATTCTTAACAGCTTCAATCTTACTAACATCCTTCAAACTTACAAGGGTCTACATGAATACCATGCCTCCACTTAATCACTGACCAGAAACTGTACTTCTCGCAACCATAAATCACGACTTAGAAAACTAGCAAAACAAGTTTCTCTTATCTCCTTAGAATTCTAGACTATCGCCTAAGTGGCACTCTGCTCTCTGAGTCTAATAATAAAACAAAATATCAGTCAATAAGCACTATCAACAAACTTGTCTAAATAGCGGCCTACACACTCGAATCATTAGAATCCATAACATACCGCTGGTGCATTATCTCAAACCAAAATAGGCATTACTGTGAACTCGAAAATGTCCATAACGAGTTTCTAAAAACGCAATCATTAGAAAGTTCAACCTCATGCACCCTAGCTTGTGGTATCTAACCTAAGATCTATCTTAGATAAGAACTATGCTCCTTGAAGTTATCGAACAATATCGACTATACCTTATGGAGAGGATAACGGTTCTTAATGGTCACCTTTTTAGTTCTATAATCAATACAAATCCTAAAGGATCCAACCTTCTTCTTAACAAAACGGGCGGAGGGCGGCGGCGGAGGGAGCTCCTAATTGCGATAAAGCTGGTCGAATGAAACCTTTTTCCTAGAGTTCCTTGAGTTGACCCGACAACTCCTCCAATTCAAAAGGTGCCAAACAATAGGAAGACTTTGTAATCGGCATCACTCCAGGGACTAACTCAATACGAAATTTGGTTTCTCGATTAGGTGGCAATCCTGATAGGTCATCCGGAAGTACTTCAGGATAATCTCTAACCACCAAAATCTCTTCCTGCTTCTATTCCTTATTCCTAGCACTCCTTAGGTGTCCCTCATTTCTCTTCTGATCTTTCTCCTAATAACTCTAAGGTACTTTATAACCGCCTGGTAAATTTATTCTAACTACTTTCACATGACAAATAAACTCAGCCTCATGTGTTAGACAACCAATCCATCCCAATGATCCATATCCAAACTCCCGCAAACTTCAAATGGTAATCAAGTTAATGCCCAACTCATTGATCACTAAATCTAGTTTGCCACCCGTAATGACCTTATCAATTTCTACATAGCTGTCCGCAATTTGCTATCTTAAATACATAACAAAAACCAAAATCACTTTACATGGGGCTCCTATGCCTAATAGAGGTATAAAAATATGGAAACAAAGCAAATAGTCGGCACCAGAGTCAAAAAAGGTAATTGACATAATGATCGTATTATTAGAGTAAACGAAACCCAAGATGTTCGGGTCCTGGCAAGCCTCCTCTGCTCCCAACATGAATGCCCTACCTCTTGCCTGGTTCCTTTGGTTTCTACGACCCTGACCCTCATTAATAGCCATGACTTAGTTCTGAGGGTTTCCCCCTTGCGTTTGAGCCCGATTCAACCTAGGACATGCTGCCTTGATATGATCGGCACTACCACACTCGTAACAGGTCATAACGACTGGGTTCCTAGCATTGATGGGGTTTAGATTCCTAAGCACCACTCTAAAATCCTTAGCAAAATGTCTTGGGCGGTTACAGTTGAAACAAGTGCGGCAAGGTGTCTCGAGTGAATAGTGATAGTTGCAGGTGGTACACTTGGGTGCCGTACCTGTGTACCCTCCCCTAATAGGGTTTGCGGTTGTAGTAAAAGCATTTCCAGTCCTAGTCCTTTTGTTGTCATCTCTCATATTCCTATCTTTGCTAGGCTCTCCCCTATTTCCTCTCTTCTTAGGGTTCTTTTTTATAGATCCATTCCTAAGGGCTTCATCAGTCAATGCGCTAGCTATCTGCACAGCCTTTTGGTTGGTCTTGGGCTTCGTTGCTGCCACCATTCCTTGAATTTGTAGAGCAAGTCCATACATATACCTTTCAATCCTCTTACTTTCCGAGGTTACTAAGTAAGGAACTAACATAGCCAACTCATGAAACCTATCAGTATATGCGGCATGGCTAGCCTTGACCATGGCGTGATTCCACAACTCAGTTTCCAACTTTTGCATTTCATTACTCGGGCAGAATTCCTCTCTAGTCAAAGTCTTAAAGTCTTCCCAAGACATACCTACAGCGGCTTCTCGACCTCGTGTGTGGATTTGAAAGTTCCACCACGTGAGAGCCTTACCAACAAATGAACCAGCAGTGTACTTTACCTTTTGATTATCCCTACATCCACTCATATCCTGAACCGACTCCATCTTCTCAATCCAACGTGTATAAACTATAACACCTCCCTTACCATCATACTCCTTTGGGTTACAAGCTAAGAACTCCTTATAGGTACAACCCCTATGGTTGTGGTCTGCAATGACATTCCTAACATCGCCCTTGGTGTTGTCATTGATGGCATCACCGTCCTGATTCCTAACATTTCCCTGATTCCTACCCTGGTCGCCTACTTAGGCTATAATAGTGGGAAGTAAATTTTGCAACTGCTGTGCGATGATAGTTGAGAAGTCGGGGACTCCGTCAACACCATCACTACCCTGACCACCTACTTAGTCACCTCGACCACCAATCCCACTATTACTCTGATCACCAGAATGACCTCTAGTTCTACCACCTCCTCTACCAACTTGTCCACCCATTCCCCCTCCTTGTGATGCGACAGCAGGCCGGCCAGCACTTTGGGTTGTCATCCTTGATGGCATTATCTACACGAGGGAGAACATGGGCAACGTTAGGTAGACGGAAGGTCACCATATATATAGTATAACCTAATATACTACGATACACATAACACGGTCCTAGGGTGTCAACACCATTTTGTGTGAACGATAATACTGAATACGCTTGAGTCGTGATACGTTTATAACTACGTTGGCCACCGTATTTATATTCGTATCCTTTCTCGGTCGTGTTCCGTATTAGGCTCACACATTTCAATGATTGACCTTTCTAATACGATATACTATATGACCACATAAGCAAGTAGAAGCGGAACACCGCGCACATAGATCCTATAATGCAACTATATGAAGGTTCCTAAGTTATATTCTAGGCCAACCCACCTAGTTCTCTATAACCTTGGCTCTGATTACCAATCTGTAGGCGGAAACACGGGAATGTAACAGAATGATCAATCACAACACAAGATACATAATAAAGAAAACTAAAATGCATAAATGAAGAGTGTCATGATGACCATCAACCTTAATACAACCTTGAGTGATGTCCCATCCAAGAACACAACAAATAGTCGCTTACAAATCCAAATGCCCGCGCAGGGGTCCATACATTCTTAAACATTAATCCTCAAAAGAAACAAATCTATAACATACTTCAAAAGCAAGATCTCTCAAACATGACCCATACAGGATACACTTAAAGTCTGCTATCTCACATCTCAACCTTAACGATCATTCTCTTCACCTGAAAATGATACTCGAAAATGTCAACAATAACGTTGGTGAGCTCGTAGGTTTGACCTTAAACCCAGTTGATGTGCCAATCATTTAAACAGTGGAAAATAGTGCTATATGACAGTGAATATATGCAAACAATCCCTGACTTAGCATCCCCGTTAATTATGTATCATGACCTAGCATCCCCGCTAGTCACAACCAGCATATCCCAATGCTTTTGGAGTCGCAACTTTGATATGTCACTTACGCACCTATGATGCATAGAGGTTAGACGCATGTTGTATGGTTATCATTCATTACCAAAATAGTTTACAGGTATGATGCATAGAGGTTAGACGTATGTTGTACGGTTATCTTAAATGTTTTAATGGTGTGATGGTTGACGACTTAACTGCAGACGATATCATATCCCAACTCATATCTCAGTATAATATACTTATACTATTTAAGCAAAATAGATAAGTAGAGTAAGTAAATTCTCATAGTAAATACTTATAAATATACTTCGATATGTCTATTCGGTACACTTAGTTTCCATAAATATACTATTTATACTATTACGAAATAAAATGTTTATTTACGTTAAACTTCTTAAAAAAGTTTTGAGAAAAATTATATTTTTCGTCTTTTAGTCGACGTATTAATATAATAAAATAATAATATTTTATTATTAAATCAAAAAATCACGTTTTATGTAAAAATTCTAAGTATAGACTTTTTACGAATTTTCGACATGACCCGAACGTTTACACAACGTTTTCCAAGGTTTTCAAACCTTAATTTCAAGCAATTTCACAATTTCACCCTTTTTTGACACAAATCTTAAAATCGTATCTCGCAATGTTTTACAAATCACGTTTTCCAAAACGACTTCCAATATCAATTCGCAAGTTCATTTCACTTTCCAAAAGTTTGTCAAAACTCTCAAAACAACTAACTAACTCTTATTGGGTTTTAAGGCCTATTAAGAGATTTACATATATATAATATGTTTTGGGCCCAATATTAAAGCCCATTGGAGAAAATAAGCCTAAACAATAAGTAATAAAGTAACACGAACCATAATAAGCGTCGGCCCACAAGGACTTATTGGGCTGTGAGCCCATAAGCTTCAAAATGAATATATTAAGCTTAAAATAAGTTAATAAGCTACGTATCGTATTAGGTTATCACCATAAGATATAAAAATAGT
The DNA here is from genome assembly GCA_026074375.1 of Tanacetum coccineum. Classification (NCBI taxonomy): domain Eukaryota; kingdom Viridiplantae; phylum Streptophyta; class Magnoliopsida; order Asterales; family Asteraceae; genus Tanacetum; species Tanacetum coccineum. Next base: position 5,473 of record BQNB010190129.1, on the reverse strand, counting down.
CCACAAAAATACGACATACTAGAGTAATAACCAAAAACACTTCTTTTGTGTTTCCTTTCTTAACCGTGAGCTAATAAGCTCAAAACAAGCTTCGAAAATGCGTAAAATAAGCCCAATAAGCTATTATCCAAAATAGACTAATTAGCAATAAATGTTTTTCAACCATCACGACCACAATATCAAAACTAACAAAACCTTATCCTTCTTTTATTTATATTCGAACCAAACGCACCCTTTTATAGCCTTTTGCAAACATTTCATTTTCGATTTTTAACAAACGGGCCGTACAACTAACATCTATGCATTATTTAACATATAGAAGTACAAGTTAAATCAAAATTTGACAAACTTACAAAGAGGGTTTCAAAAGAGCGAGAGCGAACGTGAACCGACTACCCAAACGTAGTTTTAACAATAACCCGAGCACTATAATCAACTCAATACTCCAAGACTCTTCATGTTTTTGATCAAAGATTAAAAAATAAAGTGTGTGTGTGTGTTCTAGGTCGGACGAACAAGAGAGAAAGGGGAGAAAATGTGTGAAATATTTTGATTTATGTTTTTGAAATGGGATAAAACAAATGATATAAGACAATTTCTAGTACCCACCATGGACCATAGTACCTAAAAACATGCCATATTGTCTCCCTTGAGACTTGAACCCGCGACAAGGGAATCCTAGGGCTCGAGATGCCTTCTTTTTGTGTCGGGTTCACTTAAAACTCAAAAACCTTGATCGTAAAATATTTCCCGAAGTTACTTAGCATTTTTATTCATCTTAAAAATACTTTTCCCATAACTTAGAGTATTTACTCGATATATTTCCACGTTATACTTCTCAAAAACTCATTTGGACATTATCGGACGTATCGGGACTCGTTTTTGGCATTTCACACCATTCACGGGACAACCTTCCCGGAACATTTCTAACACAATAATAATCTCCAAAAAGGATTATTATTCACAATAAATCCATAAAACACCTTAATCTCATTAATTCACCACCGTCAACACGGTACGTATTTTAATAAAACTGACAAACGTCAAATAGTCAAAGGACTAATATTAGAATATTCAAAACATAAAAAAGGCAATGGTTACGGTCACCTTTTATATGAACTGTTTTTTGGCACGACAAAATTATAAATCACCATCTGACTGAATCATCATAGCCACACAAGGATTATTTGATCTCCTATTATTTAAAAGGATAATAATATCGATAAAAAAGGGCAAAACCACAACATGCAACAACTGCATCCAAAGTAGATATACGAAATCCTCGAGAATTACAACATGCAGCAACCCTAGTTTAAGAATCAACAACGAACACATACCCTAAAACATGTAACTACACTTTTTACAAACCATTACAATATAACATGCATAATCAAGTGCTCTACCATCGTTTCAACCAAAACGACTATAATAATTCTAACTTTAAACGACTCGATTTAAAAAACCACTCAAAAATTACAACATGCAACAACTATAGCTCACGAATCAACAGTTTTAAACCGCATAATTAAGAAACCTCAATCTTCAATACCATCACCGACTAATCAAGTAAATAAATAAAAAAGTATCACTTGCATGTACCCTCAAACGATTTTTTTTAATGTTATTGCTCCATATCTAATAGTTTGGATGTGTGCGTGCGTGTGTCTCGATTTTTATTTATGTGTGTGTGTCTCGCTTTTGGTTTCTATGTGTATGTGTAGTTTTTTTTCTCCCGCCTCAGTATATATGCCGCTTTATTATCCAATTAAACGACACCGTTTAGTTTAGGTACCATATCAAATAATTATCTAATATAATTTAAACTCTAAGTTATGGTAATTATATTTTTAAATCTAGCAACAACAACACTTCTTGCAATGTTACAATGTCCCGAGGTTCAAAATGAACTAACTGAACAAAAACAATATATCAAGATAATGTTTAACCTACAAAAGTCATCATATCTCAGAGATAATAGGAATACATGTAACAAACTCATCATGATATTCATGATTGTTATATATGTTTAATAGATATATGTTTAATAGATCAAGTTTCGTTTTAATAAGGCAATTGATTTGCACATTCCTAGTTTTTATTGACACTCTAATGTACACATTAAACAGTTGTACTGTAAATACAATCTGCTTTAACTGCTTGTACATTAGAGTGTTCCAATCAAAATATTGAGTGTGTCAATCAATTTCTTTATAATAAAGTGGTATATTACTGTCAATGTTTATAAAAACAAAAAATTTTAAAATTATAATTATAGTTGTCATATAGTTGTAAATCTATATTAATTAGTAATTTGAATATAATTGACACATATAATGTTTATAAATGATATATATGCAATTATAATCATAAGTTGGATGTATATGTAAATTTTGAGCTTTTGTATATTATTTATATTATATGTGTGTGTGTGTGTGTGTGTTATAGGGATGGGTTCTAGGGAAAACCAGTATTTTGCTAGATAACCCAGAAACTCAGAACTCAAACAGATACCCTAAAAAACCAAACAATGCCTAATGTTTTCAGACTAAAATTGGGTTTTCAAGAAATATGACCTGGATTTAATGTCTTAAAAAAACTCAAAAACCAAAAGATGCCCTAATTTTTTCAGGCTATATAAAATTTTTTTTTAGGGCATTGTTTAGTTTTTAGGGCATATGTTTGGTTTTTTTGGGTTTTTACAGAGAGTAAATCGATGCCATATTTGCCTGAAAAAATAATTTTTAGCATGAAAAAATAGGGCATTGTCTGTTTGGTTTTTTTTAAAGGGCATTTGTTTGGTTTTCTGGGTTTTCCCCAGAAATTAGGTTTTCTCATGAATACCATCCCTAGTTATATATATTAGTATATATATATATATATTTTATATTTATATATAATATTATACTAGCCTCGGCCCGGTCCGTTGGACGGGTAGTGGGTTCCTTTAAAAAAAATTGTTTAGGCATTATTAAATAGATTTAAAATGTATATAAATTCAACTTATATAATAGATAATTGAATTTTATTATAAATTATGTCAGAATTTAAAATAAAGTAACAAAAATACTTAAGGAATGTTAAAGTTAATGTACACTTAATAAAATTAACATTGAGACAATAAATAAAACAATAGATATTGAGTTATAACAGGAATGCAAGTTTGCTTAAACAAAGAAAACATGTTTTTTCATTCAACACAAAATATAATAAATAAACTTTAGCCTCAAGGCCCGTCCGTTGGACGGGCTCTTTTAAGAAATTGTTTAGGGATTATTAAATAGATTCAAAATATATATAAATTCAAACTTATGATTAGATTAATTGGAAATTTTTATTACAAAATTTAGAATAAACTTAAAAAAATACTTAGAGGAATATTAAAGTTTAGGTATACTTGATAAAACTATATTTTGTTATATGTTGCAATTTGATATATAAAAAAAATGGGACTTTAAGTTATAATAATAACAATTTATAATAATAACAATTTAATATATGTTGCATCAAAATAAAGAACATGTTTTCCCCTATATACGAAATATAATAAATAATTTTTGTTGATTATCAGACAACTCTTTTGCTTCAGCAATCATTTGCCTCGTCACCTTAATACATTCTTTCACCTCCTTTTCAAACTGGCTTAACACCTCCCCTCGTCTATCTTCTCCCCATCCGAATCAAACAACCTACAAAGAAGACGGTAAGTGGAGGCTTAAGTAGAGACACCACAAATTCAACATAATTCGAGACTTGAGGTCAAAATGAGTAGTTTTCAAGTATTACATAGTTACTCGTTCAAACACTCTTACATTCAATTTATCATATAACCAATTCAAAAAGGTCAGCCAAACACTCCTAAATATAATGATTTGTTGCATTAAAATAGTTTCATAAATTCAACCAAACATAGAAAGATTGGAATAAGTAAATGACCTTTTGATTTAGACGTCAATATTACTTGTTTCAACCCGATATACTATGAAATTTTATTATGGCTTCATAACGATTTGGTAAAGACGAAAGATCAAGTGCATAACAATAGTCATGCTATTTTTTAGATAAAACACAATCCGTATTGACCTATTTATAAGTAAACGGGTTAAAACTTCCACACCAAATAGTCACCAAATGTACCTTACTTGGATAACATTATGAACTATAAATGTGTTCAAAGAGAAGTACCTATCATGGATTTCCTTGTCCGTTTTCTGAGAGTCCATATGTACCTTACTTGCATGTCGAACTCTTGTGTTCCAAGAGATGCTTATGATTTCTTTATGTGCAGTCCGTAGCCAGAGGACGAAGTCACGTGCACTGGTAAATTAAGTAGAAACCCTGTAATATGGCTGAATATGTTATAATCACCCGAGTCCAAGGTCCAACATATATTTTAAGCGATTATACATAATATCAAACATTAACACATAATGTGGTGAACACATCTAAACTTATATGTCATTGTTAATCACCTATTAGTATATCACTTCCATTGTTTCGGAAAGGTTGTAATTTAGCTAATCTTATCATATAATTAATGGTTTTCTATAGGATACAGATTCATTCCGGGATTTCAAACTCTACACTTTGCTCTATACCAGTTCTGATATCTCTATACAGTACTGCAATTGTCGTCTATTATACAGGGGTATTTGGGTTTGCTTACCAATACTCATGTTTCAAAAATTAGCGAACATGGTCAGTTCAATTCACTAATTCACTAAAACTAAATAAGTGTTAAGAGCTAATATTATTTCTACGGATCACCTTACCTTATTATGTGGATGTTCCTCACACAGCCGGCTATAATGAATCGAAGTTTACCTTAACCTCTTGGGTATGCGATCTTTCAATGGTGTCAAAACGTCAGCATACTGTATTTTAAGTGCATTCATGATTGCTCTTTCCACATTTGCAGCCGCCTAATGAGTGTAAACAAATGAAAAACAATTAGCATCAAAAGATAACATTCAATAAATCATTACAAACTTGTATAAATCTGTTTTAGTTATAACTTATATTCTCAAAGATCAATGTGTACGATGAGCGAGCTAGCTTTAGGAATTATTTAAAAGATAAAAGAAGTATTTCCAGAATTATTTAGTTATAACTTACATTCTCCGTGATCAATGTGTACGATGGTGGCATAGGTATCTAGTGTGCCTCATTATGGGTTCTTTGGAAAGCTTATTTAAACAGCAACTTAACCTTGACCTATTGCTAATAAGGGGAGTTTTAATAGCTTCTTTCAGTAGCTAATTAACCTTAACTGTTGTAATCATGGGTTGTTTGGATAACTTATTTTAGTCGCTAATATACATTGACATGATTATTTCAACCTCTCTTAATAACATGTTTAATTATTGGTTGTTTGGATAGCCTTTTTACAATAGGATATGAATTGCATGCTGAGGCTATCCAAACATACTTATAAATTGCATGTTTACAACACACTCTTGTCATGAAAAGAAAAAAA
>BQNB010190127.1:0-11810 GCA_026074375.1 Tanacetum coccineum | reverse complement strand
ATTAATTTTTGGTGAAATTGGCTCATCTTCAATGGCTAGGAAAGCATCGGTTTCCTCAAGAAGAAAATCACTATCCTCAAAGGGAGTGGGGGTAGGAGCAGAGGTAGAAACAATTGGTTCCGAAGTTGGGGTGGGATTGCCACTCTTGGAAGTATCCGAAAATCCAAGTACTTCTTGAGCATACTCCTCACAAGCTACATCAATGACATCGATTCGTTTAACTGATTCAATGATGTTGTAGGAGAATGTCTTAGTATCACCAACTTTGAATGTTATGGATTGGTCATCATGTTGAAGGGTCATTTGTTCATCATGAACATCAATCAAAGCTTGTGCCGTCCTCAAGAAGGGTCTCCCGAGAATCAAAGGAACCCGAGGATCGACAATATTGTCAACCACTATGAAGTCGGCCAGAAATAAAAATGTTCCAACTTTTACGAAAACATCATCGGCTATGCCGGTGGGAGTAGAAATCGTTCGGTCGGCAAGTTCAAGTATCATTCGGGTTTTGGTCAAATCTGAGAGATTTAGCTCTTTCCATATGGAGAAAGGCATTAGATTGATGCTTGCACCGAGATCGGCCAAGGCTAAGCATTCATCCATCTCTGGAAAATCACACGGTATAAGAAATCTACCGGGGTCTCCAAGTTTTTTGGGAAACTTTTTGAGGATAATCGCCGAGCAATTTTCATTTACCGGTGTCTTCACTAAGTCAATTATCTTATCTTTGTTATTGAGAAGCTTTCTAAACATTGGTGCAAATTTGGGCATGTGTAGGAGAGCATTCGCGAAACTAAGCTCGAAATGGAGATTCCTAAATTTTCCATAAATTTAAAAGATAAAAGATCATCTTTTTCACGGAGCTTCTCCTTGTTAATCCTTGAAGGATAAGGCATGGTCGGTTTAGCCCTTTGAGCAACAACGGGCTCATCAATTTGAGTTTGAGTTTGGGCCACCAGAGTTTGGATGTCTTCGGTGCTCGGTTGCACCGCATCCTTTGTCACCTCGGGTTCGTGTTCCGCCACCTTAGGGAGAGAAGAAGGCGGAGGTAGAACTTGAGGCCCATTGTAAGAAACACCACTTCGGGTAGTGATTGCTTTCAAGTCACTTTTCGGGTTAGCAACGGTGTTGCTAGGAAGAGAACCCGAGCCCGAAGTAGAGGCGGTATTGGTATTCATGAACTTGGTAAGTAAGTCCGTCAAATTGGTCATTTGGTTTTGCATGTTTTGGTTTTGGTTTTGCATATTTTTCATAACCGCATCATTAGCTTTGATGTAGTTTTGAAAGTCCTCCTTTGACACACCTTGTGTTTGAGGAGCCGGAGCTTGGTAAGCCGGGGTTTGGTAAGCCGGAGGTTGATTAACCGGGGGTCGATAAATTGGACCTTGGTTGTAATTATTCCCCCGGTTTTGGTTATAACGGTTTTGATTATTTCCTTGGTTTTGTTGCACGGGCGGAAAACCGGGAGGTCGAATTTTATTTGCAATCGAGAGTCGGTAACCGGTATTTCCTTGGTTGAAATTTGCCATGGCGGCTTGAGAAACGTATTCTTGAATATTGTCACGATAAGCGTTGCCATCGGTGGCAGGACAATTACAGAGAGAATGAGCACCACCGCAAGTTACACAACTTTCCTCGACCGCTTTTATGGTAGCGAGAGCTTGGGATTGGTTTTTCTTATCAAGAAGCAAGGCTTTCACCATATCTTTAAGTTCGGCAACATCGGGAGAAACACCACGGGTAGAAGAGCTCGTACTCACTTTGGCAACAATTGCTTTGCTTCATGAATGACGAACTTTGGATTTGCTCTCGATGATTCTTAGGCAATCTCGAGGCATTTTATCCAAAAAATTACCACCCGCGGTGGAATTCAACGAATCTTGATCATTAGAGTTCAAAGCATTGTAGAAAGTATCGAGTTGATGTAATTCCGAGAAACCATGATGAGGGCATGCACGAAGGAGATCATTGAATCGGTCCCAGGCCTCATAAAACGATTCATCAAATCGTTGTTGGAAATTTGTGATTTCATTTCGAAGGTTTGTTGTCTTTGAGGGAGGGAAAAATTTATTTATGAATTTTGAAACAAGATCTTCCCAAGTAAGAATAGATCGAGGGGGTTCTTTTTCAAGCCAAATCCGGGCGGCCCCCTCGAGGGAAAATGGGAAAAGCAAAAGCTTAACCGACGTACTCGGGACGTTTGGGAACTTCATCGCAGAAGTGATCTTGTTGAAATAACGAATGTGAGCATGCGGGTCCTCTTTGTCATGTCCAAAAAATTGTTTATTTTGAACAAGAGTAAGCAAACCATGCTTAAGCTCAAAGTTGTCCGCGGTGATCGCGAGAAAAACGATTGCATCCTCGTAACCCTTGGTGGGTGCTTGGAGCAATTATGCCATAGTACGATTATCGGCCATCGTAACTACGGGAGGATCGGGAGGATCTTGATTATTAATTGGTTCCTCGAGATCAAATGGTTCAACAAAAGTCAGTGGGACTTGTTGTTATTGACGGTTACGGGATTAAGAACGAGTGCGCATGCACTAAAATATATAAAGAAAATTTATACTAATTTTTTTTGTTTTTTTTCTACAATTAATTCACCATTTATTTTAATAACGGACAATGAGATAAGACAACTTAAACCTAATAATCAACAAGCTTCACGGTAGCTCTCAAAAAGAAAAACGCACAAAGGAGCGAAGGAGTAGGAAAGCGTGAAGCTATTAAAAACCTTCTCCTTTAGGGTCGTAGTTCCTCGGAACAACCCTCCTTATACCCCTCTTATAGTTTGTTTAACTTTCAAAGGTGAGCCGTACCTCGGGGGGGGGGGGTGGTGTGGGGGGGGAGGGTTGCGTGGTTTTTAAGGAGAATGGTGGGGCGGTGGTACGGAGGTCATATTTAAATGAAGGTGAACAACATAATGAGTGTGTGTGTTTATGTCTTTATGGTGTGAAGGTTTGAGCATTTTTGGTTGTGTTATGTTTTACTTTTTGATTTTTGGGGATTTGTGAGGGGGGGACGGGAGTTATGGTGGTTGGTGTTGTGGGAGAATTTGGTGTGGTGAGTCGGTGTAGTTGGGATGGATGGGGTGGGTAGTGTGTTGGTGGTGTGGGGGTTGAGTGGGAGGTGTGTGTGGTTGTTGTGTTTTTTGTTGTTTTTGTATTGTTTTGAGGGGGGGGCGTTTGGGGGGGGTGTTGAGTATTGTTGATTTTGTTAGGATATATTTATTTGGTGAGGGCTTTGATAGTTGGGGAATTTTAAGATGTAGTATTGGGAGGTATCAGAAGAAAAATGGGGGGTGGTATGTGAGGAGAAATTTTTGGGGTGGGGGGGAGGTTGGTGATGTGTTGTTGTTTGTTTTGAAAATTTAATTTAATATGGGCAAAAGTGGGGGGTTGGTTGGGGATTTGTTAGTTTCTTTGAATCTGGGTTTTTAAAGTGGGTTTGTGTTGTGGGGTGGTGTTGTTGTTGTTTGGTTTTTGGATTATGTGGTGGTTAGGATTTGGTGTGTTGTTAGACGGGGTAGGGGGAGTAGTTGGTTGGATTTGGGGTTTGGCGTGGGGGATTAGGAGGGGGGGGGGGGTGTGGGGTGGGAGTGTTGGGTTATTTGTTTTGGGGGGTGGGGGGGGGTGGTATCTGATAATGTGTTAGTGGTTGGCATTTGAGTGATAGTTAATACCTTTTTTTTTTCTTTGGTATTTTTATATTGGTTAGGATTTCTACTTTGGGTTTAAGTTTTTATAGATTCAGGTGGGTGGAGTTATTGAAGTTGGGTGATTTTTTGGTTTTTGAAGGGGTTTTGGTGAGGGGGATCCAGTGGTTTAGGCAGTTTGTGGGTACGATATCGGATTGGTACGAAGTTTTTAGTTTAATTTTATTTTTCTTAGTGGTGATTGGGTGGAGGGCGGGGTGGGTGGTTTTACTAGTTTTTTTTGATTTTTAGGGGGGGGGGGGGTGAGGGGGTTAAAGGGTCGGATTGAAGGGGGTGGTTTTCTGGATATTGACGTGTTTTTTGGGGCTTAACTTCAGGGTTTTGATTTTTGAGTGGGGTGGGTATGGAAGGTGGGGGTGGTGGTTTGTTCGTTTGTTTTGTTTTTGGGGAGAGTTTTTTGGTGGTGGTTTGGGGGGGGGGGGTATAAGGGGGGTGTCTGGGGAGGTGGTTGGTTTTGTTTTTTTTTTAGTGGGGGGGGGGGTGGGGTGGGGGTATTTTGTTTTTGTAGTTGGGGCTTGGGGTGTATGTTTTTAGTAGTTTAGTGGCGTGTTTTTTTTCTTGGGGTTTTTTTTTTTTTTTTTTTTCTTTTTTTTTTTTATTTTTTTTTCTTTTTTTTGAGTTTTTTTTTTTTTTTTTTTTTTTTTTTTTTCTTTTTTTTTTTTTTTTTTTTTTTTTTTTTTTTTTTTTTTTTTTTTTTTTTTTTTTTTTTTTTATTTTTTGTTTTTTTTTTTTTTTTTTTTTTTTTTTTTTTTTTTGTGTGTTTTTTTTTTTTGTACGTTTTGGGAGTGGTGGGGGTTAGGTGGAGGTTGGATGTGGTTCGGTTTTTTTTTTGTTTTTTTTTTATTTTTGGTTTTTTTTTATTTTGGTTTGTTTTTTTTTTATGTTGTTATTTTGTTGTTTTTTGTGATTTTTTTTTTTTTTGGTTTTGTTTTTTTTGTTTTTGTACTTTATTGTTGAGGGGGTTGAATTGAGGTGCTATTGTCTGAGTTTTTTTTTGGATGAACTTTATTTTGAGTTAGGAGGGGATGTTTGTTTGTTGTTTGGAAATATTTTTTGGGGGGGTGGGGGGGTTTGGGTTATGTTTTGTAGGTTAGGGGGGATTTTTATTGGTTTTGGGGGTTGGGGGTTGGGTAGGTGTGGCTGTTTTAAGTGGTGGGGTGTGGGGGTGGTGGGGGGGGGGGGGGGGGTTGGGGGGGGGGGGGGGGGCGGAGGGGGGGTGGGGTGGGGGGGTGGGGGGGCGGTGTGGGGTGTGGGGTGGGGGGGGTGGGCGGGGGGGGGGGGGGGGTGGGCGCGGGTGGGGTGGGGGGTGGGGTGGGGGGGGGGGGCTGGGGGGGGGGGGGGGGGGGGGGGGGGGGGGCTTGGGGGGGGGGGGGGTGGAGGGGTTGGGGTGTAGGGGGTGGGGGAGGGAGGGGCTGGTGGGGGCGGTGGGGGGGGTGGGTGGGGGGGGGGTGGGGGGGGGGTGAGGGAGGTGGGGGGAGTGGGGGGGGCGGTTGGTCGGGCGGTGTGAGGTTTTGGGTTTTTGATTTTTTTTCTTTTTTTTGGTTTTGTGTTTCTTTGTTGTCGGTTGTGTTTTTTTTTTTTGGTTTGTTTTTTTTTCTTGTTTTTTTTTTTTTTTTTTTTTTTTTTTTGTTTTTTTTTTTTTTTTTTTTTTTTTATTTTTTTTTTTTTTTTTTTTTTTTATTTGTTTTATAATTTTTTTTTTTTTTTTTTTTTTTTTTGTTTTTTTTTTTGTTTATTTTTTTTTTTTTTTTTTTTTAGTTTTTTTTTTTTTTTTATTTTTTTTTTTTTTTTTTTGATTTTTTTTTTTTTATTTTTTTTTTTTTTTTTTTTATTTTTTTTTTTTTTCTTTTTTTTTTTTTTTTTTTTTGTTTTTTTTTAATTATTTTTTTTTTTCTGTTTTTATATTTTTTTTTTTTTTTTTTTTTTTTTTTTTTTTTTTTTTTTTTTTTTTTTTTTTATTTTTTTTTTTTTTTTTTTTTTTTCTTTTTTGTTTTTTTTTTATTTTTTTTTTTTTTTTTCTTTTTTATTTTTTTTTTTTGTTTTTTTTTTTTTTTTTTTTTTTTTTTTTTTTTTTTTTTTTTTTTTTTTTTTTTTTTTTTGTTTTATTTTTCTTTTTTTATTATTTTTTTTTTTTTTTTTATTTTTTTATTTTTTTTTTATTTATTTTTTTTTTTTTTTTTTATAATTTTTTATGAATTAAAAACGATTTTAAACTAAATTAAATTTTAAAAATACTAAACTATTTATAAAAAATTTGAAAAAAATAGAAAAAGTCCTAAATGTTATGAGGAAGGCAGGAAAAATAAGCTGGTTAAGCCAGCTTATCAAATAAGCTAAAAATAAGCCCAAACAAGCTACGGCTTATAAATAAGAATAAAGGCCCAAAATGTGGTTAAGAAATTAATGGTGCAAAAGAAAACCGAAAAAGACCCAAGGGCGAGTGGTGTGTGGTGTGTGAGTTAAAAGGGTTGAGGGTGTTTAGGTCCAAGGTTCGAGCCCTGCTCACCTTGGACTTCCACCTTCCCCTTTTTGCTTTTTTTTAAAACCTTTTTTTTTCACAACTTATAAATAAGCTATAATCAATCAACTTTAATGAAGAAAAAAATTTTTAAACTTAACAATAAGCTTAGAAATAAGCTCAAAATCTTGACAGAATGCTAAACTAAACTAAAAGGCTAAATGCTAAACTGTTTGGCTAGTTTCTAAACTAAATAAGCTAAGGAAAAGCAAAAGGGCTTATGACAGCTTATAACCTAGTCCTAATAAGCAAAGTGGAGCAAAAATAAGCTAAGAAATTAAGCTAGAATAAGCTAAAAATGACAGAATAACATTGAAGGTCTTTTAAACATAAAATGTTAAGCTAAAAATGCAAATAAGCTCAAATAAGCTCTACCCTAAAGTAAATAAGCTAAAATGGACTTAAACTAACCTAATAAGAAAGACTAAACCTAAAATAAGCAATTCCAATAAGCCATAAGCTCAAACAAGCAAATAAGCTTTTGACTAAAAACTGTTAACCAAACAGCCTATACAGGCACTTTTGCGCTTAATTTTAAGCCCCTTAATGGATCCTTATGGACTTGGGACCTCAAAACAGATCAAATTCAGACCTCAAAGAACACATATCAACAATCAAAAATCATTTTGAAACTCAGAATAAGCATAAAAAGGCTAATTGAAAAAGCTGTTTTTCAACATTTAGCAAATTAGACAGATTTTAACAAAGACTTAACTAGACCTGGGCATACTTAAACAGCACTTGCATTCTGTATTTTAACACTAAAAACAAGTCTAAACAATGCTTAAAAAGGCTTTTTCAAAAGCTTAATCAAATAAGCCACTTAAATCTGTTTTAAGACCACAGATTTAAGTGCCTTATAGAAATAGCTTAAAAACAAACTTTAAAACTTAAAAATTCTTAAAACAGCTTATTATAACTTAAAGAAGGCTTGTCAAAGTTGGCCAAGTGACCCAAATAGTTTTTAAGCAAATCTGACCCACTTTAACTCTTAAACCAAACACCCCTTTAAGTTTTTCAAAACCATTTTTAAGAGATTTTTAAAGATTTAAGCTATGTTATTTGAAAACAGATGGTTAATGATCAATATTAAGCAATAATAAGTAATGTTCAACAAGAGATAAGCACTAAAAATAAGCAAACTAAGATAAGCAGTTTTACAAGCTACAATGGACAGATTAAATGAAAACTTAAATAAATGAAATCTAACTAACAAATAAGCATTAACTAGCAAATGAAGACACTAATAAGCATAAATAACAGATAATAAGCAGGAATAAGCACACGAACAGTAAATAAGCTAAAATTTGAAAAATAGAAACTTACAAAGCCCTTGCTTAAACAGGGTAAACAAGCTTAATAATAAGCTAATCTACAAGCTCTAGCTTGTCAAAAGACAAGCTAGTGGTGTCCATAAGCCCTTTCATTTCTGGCTTATCTTCCAAATTAAGCTGTGGTAATTTAGAGAGTGGATTTTTTTTTGGTTTTTTTTTTGTAAAATTTTCTTAAGTACTTAACTTTTAAATAAAAACAGATTACTTATATGCTTAACTAAGAGTTCAAAGTAGCTTATGAAAGGCTTTAATCAATAAGTAAAAACAAGAATTGAAACTTAGACTTTATAACTTAAAAACTCAAATTTTTATCAAAAATTAAAAGGGTTACAAGACTTGGAAATTAAAAATGCATTAAGTAAAAACTTTAAGTAAAAATAAGCTGAAAAATTAACTAGTTGCCTCTAAAGGCTTACAATGAATCCTATTTATATAATTCGAGCTAAGTCTTCATTCCTTGTCTTCTTCCTTTTTGTGCTTTCTTTGTGAGAGGAAAGAAGGGTGTGTTTGTTGTTGTAAGGTAAGTCAAAAATCAATCAAAGCCATTAATCTTGAGTGGTGCCCAAGTCGTATCATCTCAACGATTGAATCTTTATCTTTATCCCTTGTCGAATTAGGTAATTGAGGATTGCCAAGGTGGCAATTGACCATGTGAGGTGGGGTTGGATTGGGAGGGTGATGTTTTGTCGTGGGGTTGCAGGGTCAAGGGATAGTGACGGGTGAATAGTGGGATTGGCGGGAAATAAGTTTTTGGGTTTTTGATATAACAGGGTATAGGTTTGGGGAAATGGCAGGAATGGTCCCTCATTTTGATACATGTTATTTCAACCACAGTCCTTGTGGTTTAAAATATGTTTGTGGGTTGGCAGTTTAAGCCCTTGAGGTATATGTGTGCGTTTGCAAATATAGTCCCTGGACTAATAGCTGTTAAAGGTTAAAGGTTTTGGGCTTAATGGTAGTTAAATGGGATTGGGCTAAGATATGGGTTTTGGGCCGGTTTGGTAAATAAAGGAATTTGGGCCATTTTAGTCTTCATAATACCTTAATGGGCTGACCCGGCCCATTAGATGGGTACGGGTGGACCCATTAAGTATTTCTTTGGTTTCGGCTTCGTCTTTGACTTTGACTTTGTCGGGGTTGACTTTGACTTTGGTTGACTTTGACTTCTCACGCTTTTCCATTTCGTGCTCGGATTTGTCCGTTTTGACTTGGTTTTTGTTCTTTTCTCGGATATCCGTTTCCTGCACAATATAAGTGAAAACATACAAATATAGTGTATTTTTGGTACGTTTTTGGTCGTTTAAGTCCGTTTTTAATGGAAAATGGTATGTGTAATTAAAGACATACCAGGGGCATCGACTTTATGGGACCATTCTCGTCTTCCCGAGGGAACAAGTACATTCTCGTGGCCGTTGACTACTTGTCTAAATGGGTTGAAGCAAAAGCGCTCCCCACTAATGATGCATGAGTCATCGTTAAATTCTTGAAATCTCTTTTTGCCCGATTTGGAACTCCTCGTGCTATAATTAGTGATCGCGATACTCATTTTTGCAATGACCAATTCACGAAGGTCATGCTTAAGTATGAAGTTACTCACCGTCTTTCTACCGCCTATCATCCATAAATGAGTGGACAAGTAAAGGCTTCAAATCGTGGTTTGAAACGTATTTTAGAAAGGACCGTAGGAGAAAATCGAGATTCATGGTCTGATAAGTTAGATGATTCTTTATGGGCCTTCCGTATCGCTTTCAAAACACCCATTGGGTGCACTCCTTATAAGCTCATGTACGGAAAGGCTTGTCATCTCCCTATCGAACTTGAACACAAGGTTTATTAGGCCTTAAAACATTGTAATTTTGACCTTAAGACCGCGGGTAATCACCGAAAAGTTCAAATGAATGAATTAAATGAACTCAAGGATTAAGCATACGAGAACTCTTTAATCTACAAAGAGAAAACAAAGAAGATTCATGACTCCAAGATTAAGAACCGCGTCTTCAATGTTGGTGATCGAGTTCTTCTCTTCAATTCTCAATTAAAGATTTTCTCAGGAAAGCTCAAAACCCGTTAGACCAGACCGTTTACCGTTGCTTAAGTTTTCCCTTATGGAACCATCGAGTTATCTCAAACTGACGGACCAAACTTCAAGGTGAACGGTCATAGACTTAAACACTATTTTGGAGGGGACATACCACCAATGGTTGTCCTGGATCTCCAAACTTTCCCCATGGACCACTAAATTTGGAGTCGAGTCAGGCTCGTGACTCGGTTAACAAAAACAAGCTCTTCGTGGGTGGCAACCCATGCTTATCCTTAGTATTAGTATAATAATTATAAATAAGTGTGATGTGATGAGGCTCGCCTCTTCCTTTCTCGTGTTTCATGTTTGTGTTTTATGTCCATGATTGCCTGAATTATGAAGACTCTCGTGCTCGTGGTTTTGTCCATCGTTCACTCGAGCTTCAATCCTTAGCATGCTTTTTCATGGGAATCTGATATCCTAGATCTTATTGCTTAACGTTTATCTATTAGCATAATTAATAAACGGCTTTAGATTTGTGTAAAGACCCCTTAATATTTGGATTATGCCTTGAAATTAGTATGGGGGTAACAGTCTCACATTGAGAACAATGTGTAGTTCTAGTATGGGGAGATCTTTCGATTTGATCTTACTTGCATTTTCCTTGTCTTCACGTAACCCCGTTTTCCACCAAAAATATGTGATTTTATGCCAAAATTAAAAAAAACAAAAATATGATAAGTGTTTTGAAACAAATTTTTGTCTTTTTAAGTATAAATTTTGACTTGATCGAGCATGTTGCGCTCTAGCTTGCCCCTTAACTTATATAAATTTAAGCTTTTGCTAGTCTTTTATACAAGAAGCTTTAAAATGTGAATTCTAGCTTGAAAAAAAGCCAAGAGTTTGCAAGTTTCCATGATAGACTTTAAATAA
Source organism: Tanacetum coccineum (assembly GCA_026074375.1). Lineage (NCBI taxonomy): Eukaryota > Viridiplantae > Streptophyta > Magnoliopsida > Asterales > Asteraceae > Tanacetum > Tanacetum coccineum. Next base: position 1,290 of record BQNB010190127.1, on the reverse strand, counting down.
GCAAAGCTTGTTTTTATTAGACTAAGCATTTGCGGATCTTTTTAGTAAAGATTTTAAATTTGCGAAGAACAAAAAATGATAGAGTTTTATATAAGTTAGATGCTAAACATAGAGTAGCTAGATCTCTTTAGAGCTCATAGAGGTTAATTATGGCTTTTTGCTCCCATCAGCTTAATAAACATTATATTATTGTTGAATAAATAAAGCTGCTTAGGTTTTTGCGATTATTAGTTTAAATCCCTTCGTAGAGATTCCTTCTTGTGAACGTAAGGTACACATCGAGGTTTTGTCAGTGTTGTGGGGAAATAGGCTACCGATTCTTGACGGCTCGCTACCGTTGTTTAGGTAGTTAAAAGACCACAGGACTTGAAATTTGGCTATAATAATAATAAAATAAATCGAAGCCGAAATAAGACTTCTAGATCATGGTCAGCTCGCATACCGATGTGACAGTCGTTTAAAAGGTGGAGGTATGAATAATAATAAGAATTGTGGGCTGATAAAAGTTTATTGTCTATGGTCGGTTCGCTGCCGATGTGGCAGTCTTCTAAATAAGGCACATAGTAATAATAATTCGAGACTGATAAAAGTTTGTTGCATCTGGTCGGTTTGCTGCCGATGTTGCAGCCTTCAAAAAGGTCGAGGAAATCACCGAGGTCGAAATAAGACTCTTGGACCATGGTCGGATCGTATACCGATGTGGCAGTTGTTTAAAGGATCGAGGTTTAATAATGTTGCAATAATATTAATAATAAGAATAAAGCCAAATTTTGACTCCAGGGTTATCTAAATAAAGCCTCTGTCTCTGGACTCATAGTTGAGATGTTTTGGATGAAATAAAAAGGATAACCCCTAAATCATGCGAAATTAGAACCTTAATGTGGACCTTATTCTCACCATATCGTCTCTTTAGGAAAGGATTTCAAACTAATTGTGGTCTAAACCGGATTTACTTTATATGAATAAGCATTAAATTTATTTGTCACCAATAATAAATAAAATCTTTAGAGGATTTAGGAATAAGGGAGCAGAAAGTAGCTATGCATACACAATTAACATTTATAAGTAGTGTTAGCATCTTAACTTGTATTTAACAATGATTTCGTTTTTAAGCTTGGTCTGGGGCGGGTGAAAAATCAAGGACGATGAATTTATCCTTTTAGAGTTTCTTGTTCCATGATCCTTAAGGTTATGATATGTATGAATGGGAAAACGGGGGGCTTTTCAAAACTAGTGATTTCTTAATCCCCTTAGATGAACACTTAGCTACTTTTCGAGGTAATTAGTCTA
>BQNB010190126.1:0-11810 GCA_026074375.1 Tanacetum coccineum | reverse complement strand
ACCAGTAGATGAAAAAGCTGATGTTGAGCCAAAATATGATGTTGAGGCTATAAGTGAGGTCAATGATTTGCAAATCAATCTCATAAGTGAAATGCTTTCCAAAGGTGTTCATGAACACACGAATTATGAGAAATTCAAAACTGTTATTAACACATCTGTTGATGATCAAATTGATTCTAATATCTTATTTGATGATCCTTATGTGGAAAATATTGGTGGAATAGATGACCATGATTCAAATGCTCATGGTGAATCTTTTGATATTAAATCCCTGATATACAATGATAACGCCTTAATTATATACGTTTTAGGCGGCATTATTATATATATTATCCATTTCTCGTGAACTTTTGATACGAACATAACCAAATCTCTGTGAACGATCTGGTCTTACCTGAAATATTATGCTACATATGTGGGTTATACTTTACCCGTGTGTTGGTCTAAAAAATAGTAAAACTAGTCTTATAAATTTAAAGCTTTCACAACACATCAATGGCGTCGCTGCCGGGGATTTTAAACTGTTCTATAATCATTCTTTAGTAATTAAAAAAAATATTAATCGCTTTTTCCAAGAATAAATCATTCTGCTTACTTTTTGTAACTTTCGTTGCAGAAATTGCACTATACTTTCTGTAGTAAAACATTTTTTCCTAAAACCGTTCTCCAAAATTTCACTTTGGATGCATACACCTGCTTCCAATTCTGAACTTGTTGAACCTTTAGCTGAACCTGAACGAACCTTAAATCGTAGACTTCGTCGACGAAACAGGAGAGTCCCATTCGAACGAAGGGACAAACGACCAGAACACCCAAGAGTAATCTATCCACATGTACTTGATATCAACCATTTCTGTCACTTTCTAAATCTTCTTGATAATCACAACCCCATGGATGATGAACCTATGTGGGCTGCCGACCTTGTTGTCACCCCGACTCCCGGTCCAGCAATCACCATTCTTGAAACCTCAAATGAATTTGCCATTAAAGGTAACCACTTGACTCTCATCAAAAGAAACCAATTCGATGGTAGAATTAAAACCGATCCTCACAAACAAATTCACGAATTTCTCGGTGTATGTGATATGTTCGAATACAAAGAAACCAAAAATGAAGCCGTCCGCCTAATGATGTTTCCCCTATCACTCACGGGTGAAGCAAAAACTTGGTTGGATGAACTCAACGAAGGAACCATTGATACCTGGGATGAACTTCGTACCGCTTTTATAAGCCGATTCTTTCCCCCGGCTTTATTCAATCGACTCCTCGGAGAAATCCGAGCATTTTCCAACATGAACACGAAACACTAACCGATGCTTGGCTTCGTATAAATGCTCAGAAATTGCCATGACCACAACTTAACCAAAGGAAATATTATCAAAATCTTTCATCACGGCCTTAGCGAAATAACTCAAGAAGCTCTAAACGCCGCAGCTGGCGGTATCTTTCTTTACAAAACTCCAAATCAAGCCTTTCAACTCCTCGAAGACAAAGTCTTACTTAAACTTGATTGGGCTAAAAACCTGATGACATCAAATAACGTCACTTTTATAGCATCATTTATCCCATGTAAATAACCCATTTTGTATAACTATTGCAAAGAATTGTTACTTAATCGTTTGTATTTAAGAATTGTAGTAATTATGGAGTACTTGGTGGAAGTTAACTAAAAGGCATGCATGCTGGAGCTTAAACAAAGATATTTGAAGATTACTGTTCTGACAACCAATACGCCGTATCCGTTAAGGAAGATACGACGTATCTATGCCTACATTTCACCAAATACCACGAAGGAAACAAGATCCAATACGCCGTATCCAGGAAGACCAATACGCTGTATTCAAGCCATATGGAAATAAAATATTCTAGATATCAAACGTGCTCCCTACTCTAAGAAACCCTAATATGTCGTATCCAACACATTGGATACGCCTGTATCGAACACAACGACTCAGGAAATTATAAATAGAAAAACTCAAAAATGAATTTTAAGTGTGCTAAATCATATTCTCGATACCTAAACCATAAAAGTCAATTTTTAGAGGAGAAAAAGAGCATAAGAGGTCTCACAACGCATTCTAATCCATAGGAGACAACGTGTAATTTCTTATACTTTTGTAATCGTTTAGTTTTTTGTATCATTCGTTAACTTGGTTAGTTTAACTTGGCTAAGACATTACTCTTGTATTAATTATGATGTTTAAAGGCTAACACCTTCGGGTATTAGCCATTATTATAAAGATTCTCAAATGTTGTTGTTTTGTTTATATCTCGATTGGCCTTAATTTATCGTTGTATGCTTGTTTATGTTATCAAATTTATACTTGTTTACTTGCTTTTTGTATGCGACCTTTCATTACAAACTGGAATCTAGTGATAGGATCAATGTAATATTTGATGTTGTCTGATAGCTCTCCATATAGTAATTTATACATCTAGAATCATAGGATCACAAGTATTGTCCTGTTAAATTCGTGTTAAGGATACGCTTTTGGGTTAACTAGTTATCAGATATTGCCTTTGGTTTATTGAACAAGTTGACTATCAGGTAAACCTAGATAATTCAACAAATAACGTTCTGGATTCATTGGATAATAGTTGGACAAGTGGACTACTAGAGTATAAATTATCATTAAGCAGTAAGTGGGTAAAATCTCTATGAGCTAGGGTTTAACAAGATCACCATTGCTTTAATCCCTAAGATAGATTATAATCAGCAAATAAGGATGCTTTATGCGGATGCTTTAATTGTGACGGAATTAATGTCTCTAGATCTTAGGATGAAGTCCCGCCTAAGTCTAAGAATGATATGCCACCTCGAGATAAGTAATCATTGCACTAAATAAAAAAACCAACATTCTAATCGGATTAATGATGGCTAATACAAATTTTTCTATTATAAGGCTTGATTCGCTTTCTTTTATCTTTGTTAATTTGCTTAACGTGGGTTAAGTGTCTTGAATGATGTTAGGTCACCACTAAACTCGATGCCAGTCTCTATCAGGCTGAAATCCCCTTTTACTGGTTAGAATTAGAATTAGAACTTAACTAGGATTATCAATAGGTTTGACTTAGATTGACTTTACTTAGATTCAAGATCAACCAATATTATTTTTAAATTAAGAGATTTTAACTCGCTCTTTAAGTGTTCGACACCCTATTACCACTCGGAATCATCTATCCTCCGAAAGGGTACCATCGCACGTTAAAGTGTTATTTTATGCCTATTATATGCTATCTGAGATATTTGTGGGTGCGTTTGTGTTTTGATTATGTTTCCAAAATTGACATTTGAATTGGTAACTATTGGGTATCTGATACGGTCTATATCATATGGAACTCTTGCCTTTGTTCAGGAATGCATGGCATAAATTGGGTGCTATGCCGCCTGAAGAAGCAATGCAGAAGTACATTGACATCATTACAAAGTTATTCCCTACGTGGGCAGATGATTCAACTTCTGTGAGATCATATGCTAAAACAATTTTAAAACCATTTTCTTTTATTATCATACGACTCATGTATTCATGTATATTCTATGTTTGTTCTTGGTATAAGAATTCACAGAAGAGAGCAGGCGGAGATTCTGATGAACCATCCAGTAAGGATACTAGTCCTATGGGACCTGTTTTTAGCTCTTTTGAACATGAGGAGGAGTCCGGAAATGAGTTGTAAGATTCTTTTAACCTTTTTGTTTGTTCGATATTATCGCTACTTTCTGGATTTTTGACCCTTTCTTGGTTAAATGTTCAATTATCCGCAACTCTTGGTCTAATTTTACTAGGTATAAAGTTAATCTTGTATTTATTTGAAGTAAGGTTATATATGACTAAAATATTATTTGCAGAAAACTGGATGCTATACATGATTTTGCAAGAGAAGGCGATATGGAAAACTTGCTCAAGTGTGTTGAGGCCGGCATTTCTGTAGATACAAAGGGTTGGTCCTACTATATGTCTATCTAAATCATCACTCCAACTTTATCTTATTTTTTGTCTTCTTTCTATTCCTTGGGTGGGAGTCACATGTTATGCTTCTAATATTTGATAAACATATCATTCTTCTCATTATCTTGTGCTAGATAAGTGTAAAATAAAATTTACTTACTTACCCTTGAATTTAACCCCATTTGAACCACGCATATATATTTCAAAGACTGTCTCTACCTTTTTCACAATAATGTCGTTTTGGTCTATTAGCCTATTCAGTAATCAGAGTTGTGCTAAGCGATATCTGGTTATTACAACTTGAAACAGCAGCAACACGTCCAAGCAATATTTTCTATTCATGTTTCATTACAGCTGCTTATGTAAATTTGATTATTCATATCATGCAATCACTTTTAAGACACATATCCAAAGACCATCTAATACAATCTTGCTGCATTTGCAGATAGTGAGGGACGAACACCATTGCATTGGGCTGTTGACCGCGGCCATATTGATGTTGTAGAATTGCTATTGAGCAGGAATGCTGATGTAAATTTGAAGGTAATTAGATATAATTGCGTCCTAAACAAAACATAATGCTTTGTTTCGTGCAGAAACTTATGTTTAGTGTTTATTATTTGACAAAAATTGAAGGACTATGAAGCCCAAACACCATTGCATTATGCTGCTGTTTGTGAAAGAAAGGAAATTGGCGAGTTACTGGTGAAGAGAAATGCTGGAACGGATATAAAAGATAATGACGGGAAGTACCCTTGTGATCTTTCTGATCTGAACTGGCCATGGATCCAACCCCAACCCCAACCCTAAACTACTGATGATCTCTAATTCGTTGTGTACAGACTACTTAATTCTCTCTAGTCTTCTGAACATAAACTTAGGTTGTTAACACGGAGAAATTATTTTGTTTTCTGAATCTTTGTCAGGTAGTTCTCAAAATCTGACCGAGACGAAAATAACTTGCTCTCTAGCCATGTTTCCATCAGTTAATTATTGGGCAAATTACACACTTGCTTTTGACCAAAGTTAATTTGAGACTCATACATTTCGATTCAATGTTTCAAACATGCTGTTGGTTAAGAGTCTTCTCTCCTTATTCAAACTTGTAACACATTATCTTCCCAAATACAAGTTAACTGAATTTTTTTTATGTGCAATTTGTCTGTCTCTATTTATTAAAAGTTTCGTATTTTGAATTCGGTTTGTGAATTATTTTCATACAGTGGATACATGAAGCTGTTTCATTTTGAAAATCTAGTTCATGTTTGGATCATGTTAACATAATCAACTCTTTCATTTTGACGGTTTGTCTTTGTTAATGTTACTTTTGTTGGCAATACAACTTACGTTTTGTTTAGTCATGTACGTTCTCCGTATCTTAGAATTTGGATATCTTAGACTGCGTTCCCGAGTTTTATTTTTAAAAGAAAAGAAAAGAAAGTGAAAAGAAATCAAAACAAGTGGGATGATTTAAAAGAAGCCGTTCCCGAGTTTTTTTTATGAGAGGAGAGAAGAAAAGAAAGAGAAATTTTGGTTAAACTTTTCTCCAAAATCATCCTCCCAAAAGTGGGATGATTTGGAAGGAAAGTATATTTAGAAACATTTTATCAAAACAATGACTTAAATGCTCTAAAAATAAAACATAACTTTTTATATGCAACAAAGGGTATAAATGTAAAATCATATGTTTTCTCTCATTCTCTCTCAAAAACTCGAGAACACGATACACAAAATTAAATTGCACTTCTCTCCCTTTTTTTTCTGCTCATTTTTGTCTCTTCTCTTCTTTTATTTCATTTAGAGTTTGAGAGTACTATAGTCACTAAACTCATCACCTTCAAATCAACGTCACATCACCATTTAACACACATTCAACTCATTACTGTCACCACCTAACCCACCACCAAACCTATTTTTTTAACATATTTAATTAGAACCCAAATTAAACTTTTATTGATAAAAAAATTTACATTAAAAATTCAGAACATTGTGGAAACCGTAAAGAGGGTGAATACGTTTCCTTTTAAAAATTTAAAATATTTTGTATCAAATTGCCAATCAAGCGTAACACAATATGAAGAGTGTTCATACTAGTTATATACATATAGTATCAAATCGTATCACAACAATACAAACCAAAGCACAATGGTCACATCTATCCACGACACAAACATAATCAAAACTATATAAGAAACACAGTACACAATTATCTATATAATGCAAATATAAATATAAAGCGATAAATGCGAGTATAAATGTAAAGAGATAAGTAAAAAGAAATGCAAACCGAACACGATGATTTATAGTTGTTCGGTCACGAAGCTCCTCTTGGCCCTACTCCACTCCACGAGTATCCAACTCGAGAGTTACTTCACTAGTCAACAAGCTCCTTTTAGGCGGAGAAAACCATACACACGTAACTTACAACAATTTTCGACACAAAGCCAAATGTCGAGTTCTAATCTTAGCTAGAACTGATCTACCATATACACTCGTATTTTGAGGCCTAAAATACCAACCGCTCTCACAAATATTCACTTACCTAAATACTTACACGATCTACCTGATCCAACTATTACACACGATTACAAGAGATTTGAATGATTTACGATATACAACACAATCTACCATATGACATACAAGTGATCAAATGTAATCACTTCTATGTGACTCGATCTACTACATGATAACCAAGTAATCAAAGGAGATCACTTTCATGTAGAGACATTGTTAACCATAAAGATTCATAGCAAGAACAACGATCTGGAGGTCGGGGAGGAAAGAAAAGGAAACTAGTTATTTATTAGATTTAGAGAGAGAAAGGTAAGATGAGTGTGTTTCTAGAGAGAGAAAGGGAAACACACACACACACACACACTTATGAGATGTTACAAATGTTTTCCTCACCCTCCTATGAAAGTATACAGGGACGGATCTAATGTATAACAATGGGGGGCCGCTGCCCCATGGCTCGTCGAAAAAGTTGAGAATTTAGTGTAATTTTTTCTAGTTTTGACCTTTTTTTGAACATGGCCCCCACTCAAAACTCAAATTTCCCCCCACTCACATACTAAAACCCAACATTTAACACTTTAAAACCTTATAAATCCTTCATCTCTAAGTAACAATACTCGATTTATCATTTTGATCATAGTTTTTTCTTTCACGTTTTGTTGCTATTGTCAAAAAAAATTTTTTTGCCTCCCACAAACTAGTTTCCTAGTTTCCTAGTTTCGTCACTGGAAGTATAGGAGGGTATATATAGTCCTAGATATGCCTAACTATCATCTAATGACATTATTAGTCCTTGCGTATCCGACTATATGTAAACTAATGTAATTCTGTATAAGTCGACATATTTTAAGGCTAACAATCTTCCCCCAATATATGGACATACGGAATTACTTACAATGTTCCTAACAAGTACAAAATACAACAAAATAAAGTCTTTCAAAGCGCTTCCAATGTTGAAGATGACATCTTTGTCTTCTAGTCTTAATACTTGTACTCCAGCTTGTATCTTCTGTGTCTTTACTTGTTCTAGAACCATTGTGTTATGCATGAGTTGGATTAACTTCCCCCAATTCATGCAGCATGTCTTGAAAATCTTTCTTCATATACTTCTTTTTGACGAAGTTTCTGAATCAACTTCCCCCTAAACCAACATCCGTATCTTGAGCAGATTCTGAAGCTTTGATGTAGCTCAAACGATCTTCTAACATTGACATTTAAAGTGCACAACGGAATTTTGTAGAAGAATCAGCCAACCACACCAACTAATACTGCTTCTATACTATATCATGACGTTTGGTCTTGGTGAATATCCGTTCGGGGGTACATGCGAGAAATCAGCAACACATATTCTCACGTATGTAGAATACTTCACAAACCATACTAAGTAAAGTAGTATAAACTACTTCCCTTGGAAGTTGACCTGATTACACCAAAGTACATGTTTTTCCCCATGATGGTTTCGAACTCTCGGAAGCATCAGTGACGTGTACGACCATATACTCAAAAAGTTCTTGTCATAAGCAACAATCTTGAAAAGTTATGAAAGACATTGAAGAACTTTGAAAGATTTTGCTGAGACTGTGAAGTACCGTTGACATTCTGTATCTTCAAATATCCCGTGAGAGTTGCTGATTACATCTCAACCTTTAGACTCTCTGGCTAACTTACCAACCTCGTATTCTGTCGGCTATTGTTGTGACCACTTGGTGAAGTAAACCCGATATACCAAACTTGAAAATAAAGTAAAATCCCCTAAATTTGTTACTTAATCTTGCACCGTTGTTGATTGAAGAATAGTGCAAGATTAAATCTCTAAGTACCCTATTCCCAACATCAAAAGTATAAGAAGTACCACACCTCTTGAAATTATCCACATCGGCATCTGCGTGTGACACTGAGTACACAACGTAACTCTTTTAAGTGATAGTTAACCAAGTCTTCAACCAACCACCTCGACTACTGAAAACTAGAAGGTTCTTCTTTTTCAAAGCTTCTTAACAAGCTTTGATCCCACTTCAATAGATCAAATTCCTTAAGCTTGTTTAAGGATTAGTTATATTAGATAAATCTAACATAACTATAGTAAAAGCTTTGTTTGAATGTATTAAAGATTATGCAGAATCTAATCTTTAATATTAAGAAGAATTATCAATGAAACAGTAATTCAATGAACAAATAATTCAACAAATAAGCTCCAATATTATTAATGATAATAATACGAATACTCTCAAAGTATTAGGGTTACAAAGACCTTGAAGCTATAAAAGATATATGAAAAACTATTGTGTGTGTATCAAACTCTATGCCTTAGGACCTCCTTTTATACACCAAGGAGTCATACTCGGCTTACAATACTTTCCTAAGTATATAAAATCTATTCTATAAATAACTAATACATATCAAATAAGTAGTACTAACAAACAGTACTAACTTACACTAGCAGTGTAACACCCCCAAATTGGGTCGCAGCGGAATAAGGGTCCGGGGCGTGTTACTTCATAGATCAATAACACAAGATATATATAGAACGACCAAAAAGTCGTTTTAAAACTGATACATTGGATTTAACTAACTTCAAGCAGTCTTTGTACTAGCAGTAGTAACTTTCACTAGCAGCATTAACTTTTGTACTAGCAGTAGTAACTACTTAGTATATTTTCTTTGAAGTTCTTGAGTTGCGCTAACTTTATCTGAGCAGCATTAACAAAAACTTGAGCATCAGTAATTCCAACAGCATAAAGAAGACTTTTAATCCTAACAAAACACTATACGAAATAGGAAAATGAAAACACTCAAATCACTTAACTAATCTATGTGGTAACATTTAAGTAAATCTCTCAATTTCTCGGTCGTGACGAGTATTCTATCATAAGCTTGGCAAGGATATACATCTCCACCACTAAAGCTAAGGAGTAACAAGTCTATAAAGGTAAATTAGGTTTATAACAAAGGCTTAGGGTTTGATCATTCTTGCAATCTTTTACCAGAAGTACCACTCAAAAAAGGACGACTAAACCACATATACACATCCATAACGATGGTATATACAAACATGATTGCACACTTCCTAATTCAGATTTAACTAAGGGTTAGGACGAAGAATGATATAGGGTATGGACCTTCTAATCCTTATCTAACGGAAATACATAAACAAGGCGGTCAAATCCAAAGATACACATCCGTAATGACGGAATAGATACGAGTGATTGCACGCATCCTCATATGAGCAAAGCAAAGGTAAGGATTAGGTGTGGGAAATTTAATTGGTGTTAAATAAAATAAACAAACAAATAGATTTAGCTACAAGTTGCTAGATACTTTCCTGACCATCCCTTGAAAAAGACACAAAATCATAGACCAACTCACGCTTTAACACAGATTACTCACACTTTGGTAGATACGAATTAGACTCATAAATGTCTTGATCAATAGATCAATCAATACAACCTTAGTTGGTGTTCCCATAACAACCAACTCCCAAACATTCATAATATACAGACTGTACAAAATAAGTGGTTATATTGACCACTTTATACAAGAAGATACAATGTTGGTTTATTTCGACCAACATACAACAATAATCTACAACTTTCTTTTTTTCACTTTTTAGTTTTTTTAAAACAAATACATGAATTTCGGTGTATTTTCACCGTCTCACGATCATAATAACTCTGGATAATTTTTCCATAATCCTATATACTTTGTATTTAAAAATAATAGTGAAAGTAGTTAAACACACGAAAATCAAAGACTAAAAATATAAACTACTTTCACATTCCTATTGCATTGGGCAATTTTCCGACCTAACCAAAGATAGAAAATACGCACTCAAACACAGGAAATACAATACTTTACACAAAAGAAACTAGCAACTCGTTAAAGGACTTAATCTAATAGGATACGCTAAGGTGTAAGGTGTAATGAAACAAATATTTATTAGTGGAAGAAAAGAAAGGAATGGCTCAGTAGGTTTTTCTAGGGGAATCAAACTCTAAAAATGAGAGTAAGTAAAAGGGTTATACGGGGGTTAATTAACAGATGTGGTTAATTAATATAACAAACATGTATAAGGCTTTTTAGGTGTAATCCTAGAAATTTACCAATTTAGCAAGTCACTCCATCTAAATCCATAGTACTTATTATGGTGGTCTCGAATAGATATATCAAGCCAAGTTCTAAAGTTTACTACATCACCGACACACTCATATTTTTGTGGAATTTAGGGTAATTCGAGGGAAACGGAATAGGCTAAATCACACAAATGGAACTAAGGGTTGTTGTGCGGGTTATGTAACTAATAATTTCACAAAATTATGCTAGAAAAAATTTAAATTTGACCAAAATTAAGCGTATTATTGTAAAAAATAGGACAAGTAAGCGTTCTAATTCTCCTCCCCCACTTGAGATATACAACGACCTCGTTGTAGAAATATAACATTAAGTACAAAAAATAAAAATAATTAGAACGGGAAACTCCCTCGAGATTTGCTCGGTATGATCATCCATGTTGCGTTTGCGAGCAAGATTGTGTTGAAAATACGTCTGAGATCCCTTAAAACTTCAACACATCGAGAATTCCAGATTATAAATACTCCAACAAAAGTCATCATTAAGTTCCAGGAAGGTCATGTATAAGATATAGGAAACAATATGCAATTCTATCTTTTATAATATATATTATTTTTAATAATTCACAAAAACTATGTTTTAATAATCCTCCATTTGAATTTTTAAAAATATTTCCATTAAACAGTAATAAAAAACTATGTATAAGATTGAGCATAAACAAAGGTATCTTTCGACTTGCACATTTGCGTAGTAAATATAATTTAGAATCAACAAGAGTAACTCATGGCCTTGAACTCTATCTCTAACATTTCACCACGCATATAACACCCCCATTTTTGACATATAGCAGCGAAAGCTAATCTGGGGTATTATTTTATAGTACAATAGTCATAATTATAGAAAACGACTCAAAAGAGACGTTTTTAAAAGATAAGTTATCATTCATTATTTCATCAGAGTTTTTACAAACAGAGGTCCTAAAATTTACATGAAAACATAAAGTTTGAATCATAACAGTTTAGCCATCTTCAAGTCCGTGCCACTCCGTGTCATAAGTTGCTCAAATACCTAAGATAAACATGCTAAAAAGGTCAACACAATGGTTGAGTGATATTCATAGGTTTATGATAAACAGTTTGAATACAAGTTTAATAGTGGGTTACGTTGTTATACACCTATAAGTGTAATAATTGCAATGAGTACAATTATTATAGAAAACAATATTATTGCCCGAAGCTCATGCACCGAGGCCTTGAGATAATCAATTATCACAATAAGTTG
>BQNB010190124.1:0-11810 GCA_026074375.1 Tanacetum coccineum | reverse complement strand
TACTTTGTCAATTCCATTAGTTATCTTGTCGTTCGACTCCGAGTTTGAACACTCTTCTTATGCTCTTGAATCGCATATGTGATTTCGGAATCAATTGTTTTGAAGTCTTCCAGTTGATGGGAATACGACTTTAACTTGTCACCTCGGATCGTGTCATCTTTAGCACTTACCTTTGGAACGCGATTGACTAACGTCTTATTATTCTTCTCGTTACTTGTTATGATTTTGAAGAATCATTCCATCAAGGAGACACTCCTTTTTACTTAATGTAACATTTGCTCTTGTTATGATATCGTGTTTTATGCCGACGATACTTAAGTAGGATGATTTATAATCACCTTATTGAAATGGATTAGGACGCCTCATCATTTAAATAAGGGAATTATAAATCGCCGAACCGTAAGTTTATAATTCCTTACTTACAAGGATTAGGACGCCTCTTTTTGTAAGTGACAAATTATAAAAGAGTGGGCTTATGAATCATTCTTTGGGCAATGAACTTCTTTTGACTCGTGATTCGTTATATAGATTTTTCCGAATGTGTATCGACCGCTGCGAACTTGATAAGCTAGTAGTAATGAACCATTAACCGCTTCCGATGGCTTTTCTTTGAGTCATGTATTTTATCCTTCCTTTTTAAGGATTCTTACGAAATTCAATCCGTTCACTCATGTTCATTACATGTATTTGATGCTTTGACTATTGTTCATTCAAACTTTGTTGGAAACCTCGACGAGGACCTGAGTATATCCTCATCTCTTCACAAGTAAACCGAAGACAAATAAGGCGAATTGAGCACCGCGACGACGCTCCCTTAAGGAGGGGAAGATGTAAAACCCCGTATTTAAGGTCACTTCTATTTCCAGTCTCATAATTATTTTATAAATCTTGAAGAGTTTACTTTTACATTTTAGTCGATATTTTTTAAAATCGTCGATTTTAAATCTCTCGCGAATCCTACAATTGAAATTTATCCGTTTTATCGATCAAGAAATCAACGAATGTCATATTTTAGCCATGAGAGCTTATTTTAATTATTTTTCATCTTTTATTTATGTTTAGCCGAGACCGAGTCAAAAACGCATTTTTATAAAAATTAGCAAGTCAAAAACGCATTTCTATTGTGGTTGTAAGTGATTTTCAAAACACTTTTTTGTTAAATTATCTTTTGATTAGTGTAGTGTTTGATTTTTAGTTTTATGAGCATGCATGGTTTAATTTTGATTTGATCATGTTCATGAGGTGTGATGATTATATAATATGTTTATAAGGTATGTATTGGCATTTCATTAGGTTAATTAGTGATTTGAATGAGTTTTGGATTGGTTTAGAGGTAGAATATAAGAGCAGTTTTAGATCAGTAGGTAAACGTGGATTTTTCTAAAAAAATTTGGCCTGGATCCTATCATTAAATTACATGGTTGAATACATATAGTTCTAAACTTCATGTGGCGAATTGGATGATTTTGTATCGATTCCGGATGATGGAGTTATGGCCATTTTACATAATCTAGTCGATTCTGGAACACCGTTTGGAAAATAAGTTAAATACCAGGTTAATACTTTTAAATGTGGGAAAGGAAATTTGATTCCAATAGTAGACTCATATATCTAACATCTCCAAAAGGATTCACTTCAATAGCTATCATGGCCGTTTCCGTAAGGGTGTTTCAGTTTTGTAAAAACTCTGGTTGGGTAGTTAGGTACTAAATTGTCATTTCTTATTGATTGAAATTTAATTAGATGACGAGGCCTTACATTATGGAAATTAGACACAAAGGTCTTTCCAGAGGAGAAAGCCTCGTACTCATAGCTATTGATATCTCCTCCGGATGAGTGAGATATGGCCATTTTATAGAAACTAGACGATTCTGGAACATTTGGAAAACAAGTTAAACTCCATATTTTTACACTAAAGAGTTAGGGTTTTAAAACATGGTTCAATAATAGATATCTTAGGCTAACACCTCCCTTTAGATTCAACTTAAAATCTATTGTAGATTAGGATTTATGGCCGCTTTGTTAGTGGAATAAATAATGCAGTAAAACTTTTCTGGGTTTAGTTATTGATAGTAAATATGTCATTTCCTATGGGATGGTAATAAATTGGATATGAGGCTTAACTTTATGAAACTGACTCAAAGGTATTTTCTAGGGGTGAAAAGCCTCTCTCCTTCATATCTTTTATAGGCTAGAGATATGGTGTGACAAACCATGACTTGAGGCAGGTTAGTCAACTTTTAGTGTTGACTTATGGATCTGTTGCAATGTCTGGGATATGTGTTATAGGTGTTTATACGTGTCTTATGTGTTTTTGTGGGCTATGTGAGATTTGATAATCAATCCATTGAGTGTGATCGTCTCATTGGGATTGGATTTGTGTTGGATTTTGTGGAGTTTATTTTGTTCACTTTTAGAGACAAGGAATGATTTTGTGATGAAGAGGTTTTCTCGTTAATTGTGTAAGTAATGAATACGTATATGTATTTATGTTTTGTAAGATAGGATGAGATTAGGTTTTAGTGGTAAGGATATATAAGAAATGATTTTTCTATTTTTGGAATGTTACGGTTTAATAAAATGATAAGTTGATTATTTTAAAAGTATAGATAAAATTTGCGTTTACGCAAAAAGGTATGCGCAAATAAGCTAAGGTTTTTATAAAAACTTAAGGTTAATCGTTAATAAAGTAAGTCTTATTAATAAATAAAAAATAAATAAAAAAAGGAAAAGATGCCATTCGGCCGAATAAGGGAAAGAAAAAAAAGGAGTTTTAAAAAGAAACAAACTCTAATTAGATCTTATCTATAATTAATTGGGGGCCTATAAATACAAAATAAAATCCCAAACCCTTCCCCCTGTGTAGAACCGGTCGAACAAGAGAGAAAGAGGAGGAAAAATTAGGGTTTTTGCTTTTGTGAGGAAATCAAGCTCTAAGGTATGTTTTAATTAATCCTTGTTAATATTTATCTTTATTCATGTAATAATTAATATGGTGGATAATTAGGGTTCATTAAGACCAGTAATTAATGATATAATAATCATGTTATAATGATTAGGGTTTATTAGAAGCTTATGGATGTAATTAGTTAAACTTAATTCTCGTTAGAATTTGATTTGGATTGAGGCAGAATTAGGGATGTGTTGTTCGGCCATTATCTCAATGATGGTAATAGCTTTTGTTAAGTTTCTGGTGTCTATAACGTAGCTCAGAGAGTCTAGTTTTCATAACATCCGGCCTCGAAGGTTTTTGAGGTAGGGAAGTCATTCAAACGTTGGTTGTAAGAAAAGTTGTCAAAGCAGTAAATACGGGTCATTCCGTCCCGTTGTTGTTAATGTTACGAGTGTGGTGACCCTAATCACCTCAGAAAAGTTTTTGAGCTAATATAGGCCATGTAGCACACATATGTAGTTGATATGATTGTGGATTGTGGGCACATTCCGTCCCGTTGTTGTTAATTGTTGTCATGAATTGTTTTGGTAATTGCAGCAGCTAATTGAAAGTTTATTTTAGATATTATTGTATGTTGCAAACCTATGATTCTCGCTCAACTTTATGTTGACGTTTTAAGCATAATTTTCAGGTGAGCTTAATGGTGCTAAGATAGAGCGAAGTGGCTAGAAGAGACCGTAGGATGCTTGGAGTTTATTTATGCTTTCTGTTTGAATAAATGCGTTTGCATGAATTGTTTGATGATGTTTTACATGTCATTATGACGAGACTCTTTCTCATTATTAAAAGACACCGGGTTTTGTTATGACACTTTGTGTCTTTGCTTTACTTTAGTTTTCATTTTAGTATTCTCTATATAGACACCATGTGTTGTGATGATATTCATTCTTGTTTACGCCTCGCGTTTCTGCCTTGGCAGGGTGTGACAGATTGGTATCAGAGCCATTTGTTATAGAGAACTAGGTGGTTGAGCCTAGACTATAGCTTAAAGGTCTCTCATATAGATGCATTTAGGGCTTATATGTAAGTATATACCTATTTTGTCTTATTGTATTCCCTAAATTCATGAAGTTAACATTATTACTATTTTATATCATTTATTATATATAAGTGGAGTTTTCCTTACATTATTTTGAGATCCAGTATCCTAATATTGTATATGTTATAGTTGTCTATGTAGTATGTCTCCTCCTAGCATCAGCGTTACTGTTGGTACTTTGCGTTTTGCAACTGGTTGTAGGAGAGTGGGTAGGAGGAAGTGGACTAACCGCAGAATCTGAGTCCCTGCTTTTATGCGTTCGTGTAGAATCAAGGAAGAGTTGACTTGGGTTAAGACTTTTGGTAAGGAAGTCGAGGAGTATGTGACTAAGGTAATTGCTAAGGATGGTACTGTTACCCGCTTTGGAGGACGATTTCCTCATTTCATTAAAGAAGAAGAAGAGAAGAAACCTAAGCCTTATAACTTATATAGATTTGTAGATCTCATGGAAAATGAGCAAGTGTATGCTAAGACTGGGTTTGCACCCCATAGGATACCTCAGTCTGAGGGAAACCACAATGGATGGCTGAGTGAGGAAGAAGAAGCCGACTCAGATAGTGAATCTACTGCAAGTAATTGTCCCCACACCGTTTGAAATGGAAGATCAATGAAGGAGTGAAGCTTGAGCCGTTGTTTAGTATCGTCTTTTGTTTGTGTCATGTTCGTCCTCGTCATTCGTTTTGTTTTAGTAGGCGTTTGAAGCCATTGTTCGAGATGTTATTTTGGTGCTCGACAAATTACTTCACGTATTTTAATAAATAAGGCATAAGCATTAGGATATTTCCTTCTATTGTGTGATATTGTGTGGATGATTATTTGTGCATGGGTGTGATTATGTGCATGAAGTGTTTTCATAGTGAGTGAGTAAATGCGTAGAATGGGGGCATCTATATTTATGGTGGCCAACATAATTTATAACTTGTGCAATAACACAAAGTGGACTTGCATGTATGATTTGCTGGATTGAGTTAAGGTGATTGTTGGTGTTATGATTGTACGTATACGTAGGGGATAAAGTCTGTAAGGTGTCGTCTAACGTAGATGTATTCTTTGAATTTAGAAAATGCCTCCACGTTGTGCTATTGGTGAGGATGAAAACCCTCCTGACATTACGACTCTTCTTGCGCAGCAACTGCAAAACCTCTTACCTAAAAAAGTTAATCAAGTGATGCTAGTGCAATGGCTAATGCGGACAATGGTAATTGGTAATGGTGCTAATGGTGGCAATGGTGCGGAAATGGTAACAATGGGTGTACCCCCCCCAAAAACCCCCCCCCCCCCCCCCACCTAACCCCACCCCCCCCTTACAAGTCTTTTATGTCTTGTAACCCAAAGGAGTATGATGGGAAGGGTGGTGCAGTTGTACTTACGTGTTGGATAGAGAGGATGGAAACTGTAATTGATAATAGTGGTTGTGCTGAGAACCAAAAGGTGAGGTATGTCGTTAGTTTATTGGTGAAAAAAGCTTTGCTTGGTGGAATACTAAGCCAAGCAAGGAGGGTAGAGGAAGCGGCAAATGCTATGTCTTGGAATGATTTCAAGCATTACTGGTGGGAAGAGTTTGACAGAGTAATTGAGATTGAAAATAACTAGAAAATGAGTTCTGGAAATCCAAGATGATTGAGCTAATCATGCTGGCGTACTCGAAGCGATTCATGAGTTAGGCCAAATGGTTCCCTATTGGTTACCCATGAGTTGCTAGGAGTTAAGAGGTATATGGCTGATTAGCGACTGTCGATTCGAGGATGCTCAAGGCAACCTTCAACCACTACTATTCCAATTGTGCAATACTGGCAGGTTTGGGATATTGGACTGATGAAGAGTTAGCAATGGAATGCTAACTAAGGGCTATGAGAAGAGAAGTGTGTGGATGAACTGCTAGGTTGGTGGATCGGAAGGAGGTATAAGATGGTCAAAGGAGGTACTAAACTTTGTTGGCAGGCTGGCTCCATCAAGAGTGGGGTATGCTGGTTCGAAACCTGGTGTGTAAATGTTCGTACACATTATCCTGATGAAGGCTTTGTTAATTGTTATAAGGTATGTTTCCAATTTCTAGAGGCCTGGCATTTTGTCGAGAGATTGTCGTTCACCTGCGATACCGGCAGCACTTATGAATTCGTTGATGCAAGGCCTAACCAAAGAGCATGCTAAGCTTTGGGATGGCGTCGTAATGAGCGTGGTGGTGGGAATCAAGTTAGAGGAAGAGCGTACAATGCAAGCATGAATGCGGCAGAGGCTGCCAAGGATTCAAGCATTGTTACGGGTACTTTTTCTCTAAACGATCATTTTGCAACTGTTTTGTTTGATTCTAGAGCTGATTTTAGTTTTACTAATTCCTTAACAATCTCGGTGAGAGCGGTTACATCCGGAGAAGGAGATGAAGAAGTAGTAGTACTCACTTTTGAAAAAATCGACTTGTTTCATGAAGTACGTACTTTCGACTTATTCTCAATAATCGTCAAAGCATCTCGAGGAGTACGGTTCAAAAGATTACCACCGAGGGCTGCATTTAGAGAATCTTGATCGGATTATGTCAAAGCATTATAAAATGTATCGATTTGGCGCAATTTTGAAAAACCATGACGTGGGCATTTACAAAGAAGATCTTTAAATCGGTCCCATGCCTCACTAAACGTTTCATCAAACTTTTGTTGAAAATTCGTGATATCGTTCTTTAGATTCGTAGTCTTCTAAGGAGGAAAGAAATAATCCACAAACTTAGAAACGAGATCTTCCCATGTAAGAATAGAACGAGGGGGTTCTTTTTCAAGCCAAATCTGGGCGGCCCCTCAAGAGAAAATAGGAAAAGCATCAACTTGATAGCATCGTGTGGAACATTTTTGTATTTAAGCGTAGAAGTGATCTTATTAAACAAACGACCCTCTCAAAACCATGAAATTGGCTCGAAGTTACTAATTGAAGTAACCCGACTTTCAACTCAAAATTTTTGGCAAGTATAGCGGGAATAACAATTGCATCTCTGTAACCCTCGGTAGGTGCTTGGAGTAATTCTGACATAGTACGCGTATCCGCCATAGTAGCAACGGGAGTCTCTACAATAGTTTAAAGCTCGGGTTTGACTATTTGCTTAGAACGTCTACGATTACGTCGCTTTGGAATCGTGGAAGATTCAACAATGTTGATCCCAATGAACAGATCTTGAACTCCTTAGCTTGATGTAAGGTTTAGTATCCTTGGATAAATCCAAAGGCACTAAGATTGAAACTTTGAGTGTATGATATAAACTATGCGGAATCTAGTTTATATCACTAAGAAGAATAACAGTAATGAATGTTTAACACACAGAAATACAATAAAAAACAATAAGCTCCAATATATTAATACGAACACTCTTTGACAGTGTTAGGGTTTACAACCTTGAAGCTATGAAAAACTATGAAAGACTGATATATCTAGATCTATGCCTTAGGGTTCCTTTTATACACCAAGGAAACTCTAATGGGCTTACAAAACGCGTATAATGATAATGCATATCTATTCCTAATTTAACTCATGCATATCATAATAGCAGTACTAACTATATAAGACTAGCAGCACTAACTATTAACTAACAGTATCAAGTTGAATGATCAACACTAAGTTGTAGAAGTCCATAATTCCTAACAATCCTCCCCTAAACTTGATATTCACTTAGTTAATCATCAAGCTTCTTCATTATCAGCATCTTGAACATTAGGAGGATGTATCCAAACACTTCTTCATTCTTCTACATGTGACTTGATAAACTTGAGAAGCTCAAATGCCATTGTACTCTCAGCTTCAGCTTCTAGCTTCCAGTTCAACATTTTTTTCAACATTTCCTTGATGAGAGGATATCTTTTCTCTACTAACATGTTGAAGCAGGTCAAAGTACCATCTATCAGCAATGAGTGAACTCCAAAATTTTCATACAATTTCCAGCTAATCAGAGTCCAATCCTGTTGATTACTCCAAATTTCATCTTCAGCATTTGGTTCAAACATTACCTTGAGATCTCCCCAAAGCAACAAATTATAACCTTCTGGAGTATTGTCTTCAAACCTTTTCATCACCAATCTGTGCAAATCCATTTAGTCTTGCCTATCAAATTTCGTTAGCATACTAGAGAATGTTTTGTGATAACTAGTATCCCATCCGCTCTAATTATCTTATAAACATAAATATCCTCCATATCAATACT
The DNA here is from genome assembly GCA_026074375.1 of Tanacetum coccineum. NCBI lineage: Eukaryota > Viridiplantae > Streptophyta > Magnoliopsida > Asterales > Asteraceae > Tanacetum > Tanacetum coccineum. The sequence goes on along the minus strand of BQNB010190124.1, from coordinate 3,638 downwards.
TCCTAAATTCTGAGATTCCCAATCAACTATAGGATACTTAACAGACAAAATCTCTGGATCCACAGTCTCATCTTCATTTGGAACAACTGCTAACCACATTCTCAACTCTTCCTTTTCTTGCTCATAGTATGCTGCTGCTTCTTTATTACTTTCTGCAGATGCTTGTTCTTGTATCACCTTAGATTTCTTGGGTGACTTTTGCTTATTAGTTGAATCTGTAATTCTCTTTATCCTTTTGCCAACTTTCTTTGTATTGCTACCATCTTCTTCAAAATCCATAGGCTTAAAGTCATTAATCCACTTCTGCTCCTTTTGGTATAGCTTCTGAAGTTCTTCTAAAGTCTTATGCTTTAGTTGTTGATGAGTGTACTTACCTATATGTTTGAGATAAGTAATCATCTTGTTCCTGACTTGAGCTCTTGTAGGTGGTTTGTTTCTTATTGCCTCTGCTCTTTCTGCTACCAATTGTTTCTTTCTTCTTTCAAAGTATTCTGCTAACAAGGTGGCCCTTTCTTCAATTGTGTATTTTTCTTGCTCTTCATGTGTCAGTCTTACAGCTAGTTCATGATCAACATCCATTCTGGCTTGAATTTCATCAAACTCTTCAGCCAAAGCAGCATTAGTAGCCTCTTCTTGCTTTTGTTTTTCTTTTTTTGCTCTGTCCAACTCTGCTAACTCTTCCTCATGTAATCTTTGAGCTAACTCTGCATCACTTTCAATTTGAGCTAACCCTTGATCCTTTCTTTTTACTTTCTCTGGTTTCTCAGGTTCTTCTTCAACCAGTACACCCTTACCTTTGTCTTTTGGATCAATAGTTGGAAGAGGTTGAAGTGTTGTAGTTGACCTAGTTAGTCTATGAGTTTCTTCCACATCTCTAAAAGCAACTCCTTTTACCTTTGCTTTCTCACTCCTCATCTTTACCAAAGTCTAAGCAATGGTAAGATCTTCATCTATAAATGCAGTTGCAGCAGTTGTTGGAGGTGTTTTAGGTTCAACAATACTTATAGCTACACCAGCAGTAGTAACTGGTGCACTAACAGCACTAACTCCAGTGGTAGCAGTATGAACTGTCTCTCCTTCAACATCTTTTATATCATCATCAAGTACATCAAAGTCACTATCTTGGAACATTGACTTTGTCTTGTCACTGTCCCTCCCCTGTTTGGATGCATCCTCCTCATCAGGAAAGACAAAAGATGGAGTGAATGCTCGATTGGATCTGACTGAGTTGGGGGTCAAACTAGAGTTGTTTGCTATGCAAGAAGAAGACAAAACAACACTTCCTCCAGCAGGTTACACATTGACAAATGCTGAAAAAGACACCTTTTGTGAAACGTTACACAACATCAGTTGTTTGTCGATAGTGCTAATGCCTCGAGTAGTTAAATCTCGGGACGAGATTTTCTCAAGGTGGGGACACTGTGACAACCATGACTTGAGCAGGTTGGTCAAACTGTAGTGTTGATCTAAGTATATCTGTTGCAATGTATGGTTTTGTGTTTATACATGTTTATATGTGTTTGTGTGGGATATGTGAGATTGGATAATCAATCCATTGAGCGTGATCGTCTCATTGGGATTGGATTTGTGTTGAATTTTGTGAAGTTCATTTTGTTCACTTTTGGTGACAAGGAAATGATTTTGGTGATTGAAGCGGTTTCGCGTTAATTGTGTAAATAATTATACGTATACGTATTTTTGTGTTAGTAATTTAAGATAAGTTTAGGTTTTAGAGGTTAAGTTAAGAGAAATGAGTTATTTGATGGAGAAATTTCATTTTAATAACTTATAGTGATAATGGAATTGATTGGGTATTTTGAGATAATTGTTTTGGTTAATATGTGGATGTCTAGGTGATAGATTAAAATGAGAAGTGTGTCATTTGTGAAAGAAATGAGTTTGTTAAAATATGAGAGTTTTTGGAAGACTTTCTATTTTTAAAAAGTGAATTTGTGAAATGAAAAGTATTTTTGGAAAGTTAATTATTTTTAAAAGTCTAGTAATTTGCGTTTAAGCAAAAAGGTGTGTGCAAATAAGCTTAGGTTTTTATAAAAACTTAAGATAAATCAAATATTTAAGTAGTTAATAAATAAATAATTTTTTTATATATATAGATGAATAGTAAAAATGAATTTAAAGAGGATAAGGGGAAAGAAAAGAAAAAAAGGAGTTTTAAAAGGAAATAAACTCTAATTAGATATTATTTATAATTAATTGGGGGCCTATAAATACAAAATAAATCCCATAACCCTCCCCTATTGTGACCGGTCGAACAAGAGAGAAAAAGAAAGAAAAAAAATTAGGGTTTTTATTTTTGTGAAAAAATCAAGTGCTAAGGTATGTTTAATTAATTTTTAAGTTCTAATTAACAATTAATGTAATCTAAACATGATGGATTAGGGTTTATAAATTAGGGTTTTGATTTTCTAGAAGATTATGATTTAATGATGTTGTTTGATCATTAGTTCAAGTGGTTACGTGATTTGATCGTGTGTTTAGGTCTAGATCGCCCGGATTAGTTGTTTAATTCACTGCAGAAAATTAGATAGTTTTGTAACGATCATAACTCATTTATAATTTATCAAATAAACATTTTACAACATACTGGAGATAACCTCAGAGAGTCTACTTTCTAGCAAAGTAAGTTTCATAAGTTTATATGGTCGGGAAGTTGGTCAAAAGGTCGTTACAAAATCAGTGCGTAAAATGTGACGAATTTCAGTTGTCGTTTTGATTTTTCTAAAAATACCTAGACATCTAGATAGAGGCTAAAAATCTCGTGGAAGTTAGTTTAGATATTGTGTGTGACCCGTGAATTTGTTCTAAGCCTATAATGAGGTTTAAATTGGTTATCTAACGTCATACTTTTAGGGGGTCAGATTATGGACGAATTCTAGACACTTTGGATTAATAAATTTCTAAAGGGTATTTGTTAACGGGTAATGGCTTTGGGAGAGCTATGAGAGGTTTATAGGACATATATGTAGCATGGTGAATTTTGGTTTGAATTGTGGAAGTGCTTAAGTGGTACGTTTAGGACGCGTAAGTGGTACGTTTAAGTGTAGTATTGAAGTATAAATGGCATATATAAGAGTTGGAAAAGGGTGAAATCAAGTATAGAACTATGGTAGATAGCTTAGATATCCATCATAGTTGAGGTTACATCATATTGGGTTGAATGTCTAATTGATGGTAGCTTATTGTGTGCTTAATTGTTTAGATTATCCGTGAAGTGTTTGTGAAGCTTTTGTTGAAATCGTCTAGGAAGCTAAGCATCAAGTGAGTTTCATAGCCCCTTTTTCTTATGTTTTCTTGGAGTGAAAATGATGCAAAGAGGTTTTGAAATGTTTTAGTTACTGTAATAATATGATTTAAATGATGCATAGGCTATACATAACTATTGTATGTTATGTGCTACTTGCTTTTATGCTATGAATTGTTGTGCTTGAGCGTGATCGTCTCATGGCATTTATGGATTTGATTGGTAGTAAGTGTGATCGTCTTTTTACTATGAGTTGTTTGAGTGAGTGTGATCGTCTCATTGTTGTTATGTTTTATGTGAGGATTAAGCGTGAACGTCTCAATGTGGATTGATGTGATTGCATGTTAGCTTGTATGATAGTACGTTGTATGTCCTG
>BQNB010190123.1:0-11810 GCA_026074375.1 Tanacetum coccineum | reverse complement strand
CTTTGTAATAGTATATTTCTAGTTTATGAAATATATATAAGTTTGGTGTTATGATCTCTTGTTTCACTTTCGTATTGCTTAATTTTCAATAAGCTAGTTTGGGGTATACTTGTAGTGTTGAATTATTCACACTCTTTACCTAGTCGGTGGGATATTATCGCGGTTATTCCACAACAAGTGGTATCAAGAGCCGAGGTTATTCTTAGTATGCTCTGTGGTTGCAATTTAATTTGATCTTCCACATCAGAAAAGAATTACATTGGTCTTTTGATTAGAAGCTGTTGAAAATTAATTTGTACTCGAAATGGTGGACGACAAAGTTGACAAAGTACCTTCCACATCCACATTGGTGGATCCAACATCTTCAAGCTGGGCTAGACCAGTCTTGACGAATGCAAGATTGGCGGTGGAGGTTTTTGATGGCACGGGCCATTTCGGTATGTGGCAAAGTGAGGTTCTAGACGCTCTTTTTCAGCAAGGTCTAGACATTGCCGTAGAAGAAAGTAAACCAGAGGATGTAGAAGAGAGGAATTGGTTAACCATCAATCGGTTAGCTTGTGGTACTATTCGTTCATGTCTTTCAAGAGAGCAACGATATGCTTTCTCAAAAGAAACATCCGCCTACAAATTGTGGTTAGCATTGGAAGAGAAATTTCTGAAGAAGAATTGTCAGAATAAGCTCTTTATGAAGAAGCGACTCTTTCGCTTCACATATGTACCAGGTACCACAATGAATGATCACATTACTAGTTTTAATCAGCTAGTAACCGATTTGATGAATATGGATGAGGTGTTCAAAGACCAGGATCTAGCATTAATATTGTTAGGATCGCTTCCAGAGGAGTACGAGTTGCTTGAAACAACTCTACTTAATGGGAAGGATGATGTGTCTCTTAGTGAAGTTTGTGTTGCCTTGTATAGTAAAGAACTCAGAAGGAAGGATAAGCATATTTGTTCAAGTGGAGACGCTGAGGTTTTGCTAGTTAGAGGTCGTTCGCAGAAGAAGGGCACCGATAAGAGATAGAGATCCAAGTCAAGGCAGATACTAAGCAAAGATGAATGTGCCTTTTGTCATGAAAAAGGTCATTGGAAAAGAGATTGTCCAAGGTTGAAAACCAAGGACAATCATTACAAAGGGAAACCTGGAGGCGAATGTAACCAAGTGTGACGATGAAGAATCAGATCTCTCACTTGCAACATCGTCAAGCAGAAATACTTCTGAGATATGGCTATTGGATTCCGCATGTAGCCATCATATTACACCACATCGAGAGTGGTTTAGTAATTTTGAAGAGCACGAGGAAGTTGTTTATACAGCAGACGAAACTCCCCTCACTACTCATGGTATTGGTTCCGTTCGATTGCAGAATGGAGACGGAACAATTGTGACCTTGAAAGGTGTTCGTTATTCGCCAAAGTTGAAGAAGAATCTCATTTCTGTTGGTACCTTAGAATTTAAAGGGTTCGAAGTCAGAGCAAAGGATGGGGTTATGAAGATCATCTCTGGCGTACTTGTAGTAATGAAAGGTATTCGAAAAATAAACAACACATATCACTACAAGGGTGGAACGGTTGTTGGAACTGTAGCAGCTGTTACCGATGATGATAGAAATTCAAAAGTTGTGAAGCTATGGCATATGCGCTTAGGACATGCAGGATAAAAATCCTTGAATTTGCTTATAAAACAAGGATTATTAAAAGGACTTAGTTCCTGTAAGTTGGATCTTTATGAGCATTACATCAACGGGAAGACGACAAGGGTGAAATTTAGGACAACCATCCACAAGACACAAGGCATCATGGATTATGTCCACTCTAATGTGTGGGGTCCCACAAAGACAATATCTCTAGGAGGGAAACACTACTATGTGACCTTTATTGATGACTTTTCTCGAAGAGTATGGGTGTACATGCTAAAGACAAAGGATGAAGTGCTAGGAGTGTTCATCAAGTGGAAAAAGATAATGGAAACTCAGACGTGTAGAAAGATTAAACATCTCCGAACAGATAATGGTGGAGAGTATAAAAATGATCTTTTTACAAAGTTTTATGAAGATGAAGGCATCGTCAGGCATTTCACTGTCAGACATACACCACAACAGAATGGGTGGCTGAACGCATGAACCGAACCTTGCTGGAGAAAGTTTGGTGTATGTTATCAAATGATGGGTTGGGTAAAGAATTTTGGGCTGAAGTTGTGACGTATGCGTGTCACCTCATTAATCGTTTGCCATCAACTGATATTGATAGGAAAACACCATTTGAGAAATGGTATGTAAAACCTGCAACAGATTATGATTCCTTACATGTATTTAATTCCGCTGCATATTATCATGTATGGGGATCACCTCCGGAATCAAAGGCTATCGCTTATGGTGTCCAGAGACAAAGAAGACGATCTTTAGTAGGGATGTCACCTTTAATGAATCTACCATGTTGAAGAAGGTGAATGTTGAGCAGTTAGATGGAACTCCCAAAAAGGTAGAGTTTGAAAGAATAATTGTAACAGCTGATAGAGAAACCGATAATAATTCTCCTATGGTAGAAGGAGATTATGAAGAAGAGGAGGTTCAAACCAATGGGCCTCTATAACAACAACATGAATCAATTGCTACCAGCAAGCCAAAAAGAAACACTAAAAGGCCTGCTCGCCTTAATGATACGGTGGCTTGTGCATCTTTAATTGCAGCTGATGATGTTCCTACTACTTACTCTGAAGCGGTTTGAGACTCAGAGAAGGAGAAGTAGAGGATTTCCACGAGCGAAGAAATGCGGTCTCTTCAGAAGAATCAGACATGGGAGTTGACCAACCTCCCAGAAGGGAAGAAGGCAATTGGATGCAAATGGGTGTATGCAAAGAAAGAAGGATTTCCTGGCCAAGATGATGTTCGCTACAAAGCAAGATTGGTAGCTAAAGGATACGCTCAAAAAGAGGGAATTGATTACAATGAAGTTTTTTCTCCAGTGGTAAAACATTCCTCTATTAGAATTTTGTTGGCTTTGGTAGCACAGTTGGATTTGAAACTAGTTCAGATGTATGTGAAGACTGCATTTCTACATGGTGACTGGTATGTGCTTAATTACACATACCATTTTCCATTAAAAACGGACTTAAAAGACTAAAAACATACCAAAAATACATTGTATTTGTATGTTTTGCATTTATATTGTGCAGGAAACGGATATTCAAGAAAAGGAACAAAAAGAAAGCCAAAAAACAAACAAATCCAAGCACGGAGTGGAAAGGACAAAGTCAAAAGTCAGCCAAGTGAAGAAAATATAACTTGAGGGACTAAAACTGCCAAGCCTCAAGTTGTATTACAAAAGATAAAAAAGACAAGGGTCAAAATTGCAAACCGGGCAAAGATTGCATTCAAGTTATATAACTTGAGGGGACAAAACTGCCTACTTACCCAAAAGCCTTCTTTCCCGCCCCAACAAAAACCCAGGTACAACTTGGATGTCGTCCCATACCTTCTACCCTGCAAAACCACTCAACACCCTAGCCAAAATCATTTTATCCACCCTACTATTTCCCCCCAGCTGTATAAAAGCCATGTTGGCAATCCCTCACCATTCCCAAAGTATTTTCGATGGCTGAGATTGACTCCAAAGAAGCACAAAAGAAATTGAAGGCTGGGATTTGCTTGAGGATTGCCTCACACAACAAGCACACTTGGTTTTTGCTCTCACAAAAGAAGCACAAGCTGCAAGTCCAAGAGATGAAGACTTCGGCTATAAATAGAGCCTTTTGTAAGCCTTTGAGGCATGTTAGTTTTTAGTTTTTAATCTAAAAGATAATTTAGCTTATTTTCAGTTTTGTTTTAAGTCATTTACAGCTTTTACTTTCAGCTTTGTAACACTTTCAAGTTTTAATGCAAATTTGAGGTTTTAAGTCAATTTACAATTCCAAGTGCTAAGTTTCTTAATTGTATTGTTTTGTGTTCAAAAGGCTCTCAACACAGCTTACTTATAAGCTGTTTTCATTAAGTAAAAAATAAAAAGTTAAGTAGTTAAGAGAAAATCACAAAAATCACTCTCAATTACACCACAGCTCACTATTTGGATGATAAGCCAGTTCTGGATGAGCTTATAGACTCTCACTAGCTTGTTTTATGCAAGCTAGAGCTTGTAGATTCATTATTTGACCCTGTTTTGAGCAAGGGTGTTGTAAGTTTCTCTTTTTCTTATTTTTCTTATTGACTGTAGAACTGTTTATTAGTGCTTATTTGTTATTTATGTTTACTTATTTGTGCTTTATCAGTATGCTTAGTGCTTATTTTGCTTAGTTGTTAGTTTAAAAATAGTTTGTATCACTTTCTTAGTTAGAACTGTTAGTTCATTTGATAAAACTGTTAGTTTTGAGTTAACACTGCTAGGCCAATTCAGCTTATTTAAGTGCTTATTCTTAATTAAAGTCTGCTTATAAGTGTTTATTTTGTAATTGCATAATCTGTTTTTAATTAGTATGAAAAGAAAAATGATTTTTGAATATCTGTTTTAGCTTATTTGCTTATTTCTTGTTTAATTGTGTTTTGTTAAGGCTAGCGGTACTAACCTCAAGCTAGCAGTACTAACTTAAAGCTAGCAGTACTAACTCCAAGTTAGTACTGTTAGTTAAAACTGTTAGTACTGGTAGTTCATTTTAGCTTATCAGCTTATTATTTCTGCTTATTTAAGATTTCCTTAGCTTTTTAGAGTAGATTAAACCATTTTCCTTTACTGTTTTTAGGAGTAAGCTTATTTAAGCTTATTTTCCTTTTCAAAGTATTTTCAATAGTGTATCAGTTTGAAGCCTTTTAGCTTATTTGCCATTATAGTTTATTCTAGTTGCTTATTCTTATTACTAAGTGCTTATTAGGGTTAGTTAAATATCTGTTTTAGCTTATTTGCCATTATAGTTTATTCTAGTTGCTTATTCTTATTACTAAGTGCTTATTAGGGTTAGTTAAATATCTGTTTTAGCTTATTTGCTTATTTCTTGTTTAATAGTGTTTTGTTAAGGCTAGCAGTACTAACCTTAAGCTAACAGTACTAACTCAAAGCTAGCAGTACTAACTCCAAGTTAGTACTGGTAGTTAATACTGTTAGTACTGTTGTTAGTACTGTTGAGTTTATCTTGTTTAATTTAGCTTAATTGCTTTTTGATTTTGCTTATTTAGGGTTAGTTTAGCTTATTTGATTTGTCTTAAGTTTATTTGAGCTTATTTGTGCCTTAGTGTAAAAGTTTTAAGTGTTTTCTCCATTTCTAGTTTTTATTCTGGTTCCAGCTTATTCTCTTTGCTTATTTTTATGTGCATTTGCTTATCAGTGTTAGTGCCAAATCATCCTTGTCATATTCAAACATCAATCTTCAATCGTCTTTCGATTTTCCATTCCAGCCTCGTTGGGACATAACGACCCGGGAACACTCTATACTGCTTCCGGTTTTCTTGATCTCGCGGATTTTGATCCCTTGTTGTGTGTTCATATTTATTTCCATTTATTGATATACTTTGGAGGGGTGAGAACGAGCGGGTCATGCTCTGATACCAATCTGTCACACCCCTAAATTTCACTGCAGCGGAAGACTGGATTTGGGATTGTGACTTCATGGCGTGAAGAGGACTTGATACGAGAGACATACCTCTACATGCCATTATACCAACGCAGACTCCTTATATTCCGTAAAGTAGGACACCTGAGAAAACATTGCTAAAGTGTCAACATAAAGTTGGTGAGTTCATAGGTTTTGTTGTTTGATAATAGTGATGAACCAACAAGATCCTTCATGTATCTCTCTTAGGACGTAATTTGCTTGGAGCGGCCCCACACACCGTAGCCATGGTCCTAGAAATGATTTTTTGTATAGAACCCCATTGATCATGGCAAACCGTTGTGACTTTCACCGCACCGCCCTTGCCTTATTCACCTCCGTAAGAAGAGTTTCTTCTGTAAGGTATTCATCAATTGGAACAGCGTCATCCATGTGTTTCCATCTTATTCTCTACTTCTAATACTCCCCTCCAAAAAACTCATTTATTTATTTTCCTTTAAGTTCTTCAACCAACACTTGTTTGCTTAGGTGTGCGAAGCTAGTGGATGTTATTTTGCTTAGCGCATCAGCTTTTTTGTTTTCACTTATGGGGACTTGTTTAATTGAGAACATCCTGAAGCCGTTGGTGAGTGTCCTTACTTTTTCCAAATATCGGATCATATCTTCTTCCTTTGCTATGTAGGTTCCATTGACTTGGTTAGCCACTAATCTGGAATCCACGTTTTCCTGGAGGTTCGTTACACCCATTTCTTCCGCTATTCTTAATCCTGCAATTAAAGCTTCGTATTCAGCCTCATTGGTGGTTGCCTCAAACCTGAACCTTAGAGCGTTGGTGAACTCTGCTCCTTCTGGATTTGTAAGTATTAGCCCTGCTCCAGAGCCATCCGCACAGGACGACCCGTTCGTGAACAAATTCCATGGTTCCGAAAGTTCTTCTTCGACATCCATGGCAGTGTCTGGAACATCCTCTTCCGGACGTTTAACTATGAAGTCCGCTAGGATTTGTCCCTTAACAGATACTCTTGGTCTATAGTGTATGGCATATTCTCCCAACTCTATACTCCATTTTTGTAGCCTTCCTGCCACTTCTGGTTTTGATAATACTTGCTTTATGGGCTGATCTGTGACTACTATAATTGGGTGTGCTTGGAAATAGCTTTTCAGACGCTTGCTGGCATGTACCAGCGCTAAAACCAATTTTTACATTGATGTGTAATTCACTTCCGAACCTCTTAAAGAACGGCTAACAAAATAAATTGGCATTTACTTGCTTCCCTTTTAGTCATTAAGACTGCACTTACGGTTTTCTTTTGCTGCCGCCAGGTAGACAACGAGTTCTTCTTTTTCTGTGGGAAGTTCTGTTATGAGCTACTTCATTTGTTTAAACGCAGCCTCGGCTTTCTTCGGTCATGGAAGTCAATTTGTCTTTGCGCAAGTTTTTAGAGTTTTGAAGGAACGGTAATGATATTCTCAGCTGATCTTAGCCAGGGTAACTATTCAGCTTGCCAGCTTTCGTTTAACTTTTGTTGTCTTTCATCATCATTTTGGTAGATGGAAGGCGTTAAAAACAGCTTCTACTTTGTCTTCGGACTTACCGTTATTCCTTTTGTTATTGATCTTGATCCTAGGATCTTCCTTCGTCTATCCCCAATTAAGGGGTACATTTGTTTGGATTCAGCTTCATGTTGATTTCCCTTAAGGTTTTGAATGTTTCTTCGATGTCCCTAATGATTTTGTCTTCCGTACGGCTTTTAATGACTAGGTCATCCACATACACCTCGAGATTCCTGCATTTGCTTATGGAATGCTTTATCCACCAGACGCTGGTATGTTGTCCCGCGTTCCTAAGCCGAAAGCATTTTTTGTGTGCAGCAAATACTACTCTTGCTTTTGATGAAATGTGTCTTCTCTTCATCTTCTTTTGCCATCTTTATTTGGTGATAACCCTTGTACGCATCCAAAAAGCATTTGAAGGGAAATCCATAGAGGGATTTCACCTTCTAGTATATTTTTGATAGCGGATAACCGTCTTTAGGGCAAGCTTTGTTCAGTTCTTTAAAATCTACACACATCCTCCAGCTATCATTGTGCTTTTTCATCATTACCGGATTAGATAACCAGCTGTGGTAGTGGACCTCTTTCATGATACCGGCATCAACAAGTTTTTCAACTTCTTCCTGTATTGCTTGGTTCCTATCTGCTGCTTGACTTCTCCTCTTTTGCTTGTAGGAAGAAAATCCTTCCCGTATATTCAACGATGTTCCTCTATCTACCTTGGACGCCAAGTCATGTCCGGGGCTTCATAGCGAACACATTAGGTTACGTTAGAGTAAGTCACTTATATTGGTTTCGTCTTTCCTCTATAAGAGTAGGACCCATTCATTATTGTTTTCATCGGGTAATCTGGTTATTGATACCTTTAATTCTCTCTTCTATGTCTTTGTTGGGCAAGCTGGAGTTGTCCTATGGTCCTAAGACCACTACACATTCAATTGGAATGATCTTGCTACTTTATAGCATGAGCACTCCTCCTGCTACATGAAACTTTATCATTCCGTGAGCTGTTGACAGAACTGCTTGTATTTTTATGACTCCCGGTCTTACGATGATTCCGTTGTACGGAGATGACGATCTTACTACCACAAAGTTCATCCAATTCGAGGTTGAATGTTCTTCATCTCCTATTTTCACTAGTAGTGACAGTCGAACACCCAATACCTTCCTAATGGGCCATATGTTTTCGCCACTTAAACTATTAGGGTGGCCAGTGGCCTAGAAACCATATGATTTTCTTATTTCAGAGTTGAAGTCCGTTTAAAGCATGACTCTATAGGATTCTGAAGCTGATCGCATCAATACATTCGGTGTATGAAATGGCCCCCAATTTTTTGCTTCAATGATCATTGGTCCTTCAGTACCTTCTTCTTCTAGAGGTGGGAATGAGATTTTTGGGTTTGGGGAAAAAGTTTAAGTAATTCTTTGTCTAGCTACCCTCTGCCACGGCTGTACCATCAGGATTGCCAAGGCTTTATCCTTACTGGATGTTTCCCCTTTTTTGTTTGCTTTTGGCTGATCCTTCCTACTGTTTTGCTTTAATTCTTTGATTACATGCGACAGTTTCCCATTCTTCAGAAATTCTTCTATTTGCCTCTTCAGGTGCATGCATTCATCAGTGTTGTGCCCCACCTCTCCATGAAACTCACAAAGTTTATTGTTGTTTCTTTTTTTGACTGGGGTCGTCATTGGAGGTGGAGCTTTAAACTTTCCATTTTCCAAGGCCAGAATTTCTTTTGGAGATTTTGAGAGAAGAGTGAATTTATCCTGTCTCCGCTTTGACCTTTGCTGATTTTTAAAACCTCATTTTCTTGAAATTATGCCTATGTCAGGCCTGTTGCTATTTCCATGGCTGAAGTGACTTCTTTCGTTCTTGGTTACCCCGCTGCACCTCTCCCCCAAGAAGGACGTGGTAATCCTCATCATCTCATCTACTGACTTCAGGATATTGTCGTACAAACGTTTGATCAGTTCGGGGTTTGTGATTCCATGCATGAATCCTGATATTCTCATGATTTTCGGTGCCCCTTTCACATCCCTGCTTTCAACCTTGAACCTACGCACGAAGTCTTCCGTAGATTCTCCTTCTCTTTTCTTGATATGGTGGATTTCCACAGGATCTTTGATGCACTATTTCCGTTGACACAAATTTGCCAGGAAGGCCTCTTTTAAGTCATAAAATCTATCTACGGATTCAAGAGGGAGGTCGTCAAACCATACCCTGGCAGATCCGGTAAGTGTGGAATTGAACATGTGGCACCATGTTGGCATTGCCCAGCATTCCACTTTTGCCGCTGCCTGAAAGATCTTGAGGTGATCTTCTGGATCCTCGCTTCCGTCATATGTTTTGACGTGACTTGGCATGCGGGTCCTTTTTGGGAGATGGAAATAACGAATGCGGGGAGTGAATGGATCAGTTTCCTCGCATACCCATGGTTGGGATAGATCGTCATCTTCAATGCTTGACCTTTGCTTCTTTGATCTTGACTTCCAGTGTCCTCTTGCGCTACCCTCGCTTTCTGATAGAGCTTCCGTCCTGTGTAAGGATGCTCTTTTGTTATGATGTTTCTCAGAAGCAGGCTTTGTTCCTCTTGAGCGGGAGCTCTGGTAACAGCTCTCAGTATCTCTGTGACTATTATGGTACGACTGACGCCTTAAGTCATCTAAGTGTGCGGACACATTTTTTCCCTTGTCTCCAAGCCTATGGAATACACCCTTTTCCAGCCTTTTGAACATCGTTTTTATTTCCGGATTACTTTTCCTTGGTGACTCGGGTCGGCCGCGCCTTGGCTCAGGACTTCCGGACACACTGCGAGATATGGTCTCGATCCATTGTCTTCTTTCTGAGGCTTCATCTTCCGCTTGGGTGTTTCCTGACTCGGAGTGCTGCGAAACCTCCTCGAAATTAAGGCGGGCTTTTACTGCCTAGAGATTTTCTTGTTGTACCTTCTCTTGGTGTACTTTTTCGGCTATGATTGGTAAAAGCTGATGGTAGTTTTTGTCACAATACTCTCGCAGGGCTGCATCGGAACGAGGCATGTCCATGTCTTGCGAGATTTGCTCCTTTCCTAGCGTATTCCACACGGCGGACGTGGGTTGGCTAAGGGGAGTTTGCTCGTTAGTGCTCATGGTGAGTATTTTAGGAAACGCTGTTGTATTTACGCTCCCACAGATGGCGCTAACTTGTTAGTACAAAAAGTGTGACGAGGTATGTGATGGATTTGGGCTGCTTACTAGACCGGGCCAATAAACTATTGATGGGTTAGATCTTGTACTAAATCAAGTAGTAAGACGATTTTCTGCACAAATAAGAGAAAACCGTTAGCCTTACCGTGGGGAGGACCCCACGATTAAGCTCTGGCGTAAGAGTAAGTAATCATGTTGTCAGAGAATGTCAGAGCTAGTGTGTATAAATGTGAGCTAGAAAATCATACCTTTTTGAGGTGTGAGAGACCCCAATCTATCGATTTGATTATACCTGCGACCGTTTTTCTCACGTAACCCATTTTTCTACCAAAAATATGTGATTTATGTGAAAATAGCAAAATTTTAAATTTTTTATGCATAATAAAGTGAAAAAAAGTGATAAATGTTGGAATAAAATGATAAAATAAGTGTTCTGACATAAATAAAGGTAAGAATGAGAAATAAATTTTGATCCGACCGGTTTTATACCTTAGCTTTCTCCTTAACATATTTAAATCGAGTTTGTTGCTAGTCTTAAGTAGGCTTATCCATTATGCCGAACTTGATTAATTAGGATAAAGATTATTGCCAGTCTATGTGACTTGTTAAAGTGCCGATCTTAATTCGCTAGGCTAAGCATTCACAAGTCTTTTTCTTAGAGATTTTAAATTGCGAAGAATGAGAAATGATAGTGTTAATTATAAGTCATGATACTAAACGTGGAATAGTTGGTTTTCTTTCAAGCTCATAATTATTAATTGTGGCTTTTTTGTTAGGAATTTTGTATAACAGAATTAATTCTGTTAGTATTATAGTTAGTTCTGCTAGTGTAATAGTTAGTACTGGTAGAAGGTTTATCATAGTTAGTACTGGCATTATTAAATAGTTAATACTGTTTATGTAATAGTTAAGTCTGCTTACGCAGAAATTGGTTAGAGTTAAAGATATGCATGAGATATCTTAAGAAAAGATATGCATTATCTTTATACACGTTTTGTAAAGCCCATTAGGCTTTCCTTAGTCTATAAAAGGATCCCTAGGCATAGTCAGTAGATATAGTTCTACAGAAGATCATAGAGATCGAATAGTAATCATAGTTTGTAATCTGTAATCTAGGCAGATTCAAAGTTCAATATAAAAGTGTTTTGATTATGTTCTTCTTTACATTGTTGATTAAATTCCGTGTAATCAATAGTGGTTAATCATTGTTTCATCATTGTTACTTTAGATTTATCTAAGGCAACAAACCCTTTACAAGCTAAAGGTTAAGATCCATTAAGCAAAGGGATCCTACAAGTGGTATTAGAGCTTGTGAGGAAACTCTAAAAAAGAAGAACTTTTTGTAAATCAGAACTACTACAAATAAAAGAGATGGCTGATCAAGATACTCCTCCACCAACAATCACTCCTATGAAGATCCCTATCATTAAGAAGGGAGAATACGATAGTATGAGGATGAGACAATACATTTGTTACACAGATCATAATCTGTGGGATATTATTGTCAATGGAGATCTAGAAGATGAGGCTACAC
>BQNB010190122.1:0-11810 GCA_026074375.1 Tanacetum coccineum | reverse complement strand
CTTTTATATGTCATCCTATAACCCTTCATTGTTTTGGAAAACAGTTATTAACTTATTCCCGCATAATACGTCGTTTGGAAACGTCTATCTTTGGAGCTTTCGAATAAAGTTGGTGTGTTTGCGTTTTGATTCTCTTGTGTTGACCTCTACTTAGTAAGTCTTGAAATGTTTGGGTCTGGAAACCCATGATTTGATGTGTTCGAAAGAGTGCTATGTCATTAGGTACGGCTTTGTATTAGATTTTGGAGGAATTAAAATAGTGTTTGGTTGGATTTTGAAATGGATTTTTATGACAGTTTGTAACCAGCATGTTGTGGGGTTAATTGCAAAATATTTTTGGACATGAGACAACTTGGAGTTTTGATAGAAACATGGGTCTAAGTCTTATGTGCATGTGGCTAATTGGATGGGGTTGTATCTCCTCCGGATGAGTGAGATATCACTGTTTTACTAAAACTAGTCAAATCTGGAACACTTTTGGGGAAAACGAGTATAACTTCATATTTTTGTATTAACTTTTCAAAAGAGAAGTATGATGCCTATAGAAGACTCTTAGGGATATCACCTCCAATTGGTCTCACGTAAATAGCATCAATAAACTTTAAACTACGCTTATTTCCGTAAACTACAAATTTAGTCACAATTTCTTAGGAGCCTGCTTGGGAGCAGCAGCTTGTTGGGTATGTCTCAAAATGCTTTTGGTCTATGAAGACCTGGTAAATTGGACTAGGATGTAGATAAACATCTTAGGTATATGTGAGAATTCAGATGGAGTCATATCGACGCCCAAAGAATGAGTTATCGCCAAAATGGCAAAACTAGTCAAAAGTTGAGACCAGAATTTGAATGTGTAATAAGTCTAAAAACTTACATAGCAACACCCAAATATGTAACTGTAAGTTCTAAATATTGAACAAACTTAGATTTGAGCGGTCGTTTCAGCTTTTGCGAACGCACGGTTTAGGAGATACACTCAAATTAGTAGAGCGATAAAATTCTGGAAAATGGCAGCCTTGATAGATAGGGGCAAAATGGTAATTTCATCTAGATTCTGAAACTTTCTGGGCAGTGGCCCCTACATTTTTGGAAATTAGACTCGGAATGAATTCCGTAGGCAAAAACCTCATACCTTTATTATCCACAGACTAGTAATTTGGAAGGTTTCAAGAAGCTAAAGGCTTATTGGTCTGAGGTCATTATTGCCTCAAAATTTTATCTCATCACCGGTGTAGTGATTGTGCATTCTTTAGCCATTGTTTGGATTTAGAACTCTAGGAGAGTTAATGTATATGTTATTCACGTAAGTGGTGCTTGGAGGTCGTAGTTACCTCAAGACATTTGACTCATTGAGAGATTGATTTGACCCCGAGTGTTGGGTGACTTCAATTGGCGAATCTTTCGCATGTGTATGTATACTACCCCCAACATTGTTATCATTGTTATGGTTATGAAAGGATTATGATTATTCCTGGTTATGAATTTTGTGTGATTGGGGATGTTGATGCCCCTGAGTGACATCTGATAATTTGATCCTAGCTCGCGGAGCGGCATACCGAAAAAAAAGGAAAGAATTCATTGCACCCCTAAGCACAAGTCATCCTAGTACCGGGCTGAATAGTCCCCAAGTGGTGTTTATTTTTTGTGTACTTGCTGTGACCGTTGATCCGAACTATATAGACTCGCTCGTTTTGTAAATGATAATTTTCTAAAACTTTTGTGGAATCGCAATAACGAATTTGGTGTGGACATATATCGTTGTGTTGAATTGTACTGATTTTGTTGTATAAATTGTTTGTGTAAACAATGGAAAAATGTGTTTTCAAATTTCATAAACTGACCCTATGGTGTCAAATAAATTTTCTTAATTTTTTTTTTGTAAATAATGAGAATGGAGGATGGAATGATGCTATCCCCTTTTCTTTCTTTTAAACAATTATATTTCTGTTTTTAGTTTTAATCATACTTTTTTTATACCAAGAAAATGACTTACGCGTGTAGCGTATAATGTGAAAAAGGAACGTTTCGACGAGGATCGGATATGACGTCGTTGGGTCCTCAATTATGCATAACTTGATCAACTATACGTAATTTAGGAAGAACCACGTTATGTCAGAATAATCGTCACCTCTTGAAATGTCGAGTTTTGGAAAATTGTTCAAGTTGAATATCTCGAAAAAGAAAAGTGTTTTTACCCCTGTTACGGATACATGTGCAAGTAACCTTACTCCTATTGACTGCATAGAGAGAGTCTCATGCGAGTCGTTGTGACCGAGTCGTCCCGAAGGGAAAATACCAACGGTATTGTTCGAAACGAGTGTTTTTTATTTTTTTAGTGTGTTAGGAAAGGAGTGAAGTCTAATTCGTGATAATATAAGATCAACGGTTGTCATAGAGACATGTGTCAAGACTAAGTATGGTCGGTATGCTAGTGAGCAATGGTATATTTGATCTATCAAGGCGGTGAACCGGATGCCGACACTGAGAAAGGATCTTCTTAAAAATGTAAAGTTCCTAAGGTGGGTGGAAGCTAAGGTGTTTAGTTCCGAGGTTGAAACTGAGAATGGAGAAGACTTCTCCTACGTTAAATGGCGTGTTTCATTGATGTAGCAACCGATGGCCGTGAAGAAAACTTCTTTCCTCGAAATGGAAAGTAGTAGTAGTATAGTTTTAAATATACCTGGAATCGTCGAGGATTAGAATAAGGCACTAAGCGACTCCTGACTTAAGGTTAGGTATAGTGGTCCTTACTCCTTGACGTAACGACTTAATGTGCGTATATAAGGGCGAAAAGATTGGAGATTCCAGCCGAATGGCGACATCCTTTTCCATACTGGAGGAACAATCAAAGTAGCTAACGCCTTAAGTCGAACGGTATTGAATTAGGAATGTGCATAATTGTCTCGACTTAATTGGTTGAGTCATCTAAGATTGATGTGATGTGTTAGGACCATGTCGACTATGCTAGTCGCGATGCGGAAATGTTGGAATTTCGCTTTTTCGTCAAACGAGTAACGAGCCCATGATGCTCAATTGTTTTCTTGATTGCTTTTGAATTGTCTTTTGACAAAATATGTTTTCTAGCGAGATTATCGCCGCCGAATTATGTGAAAAATGTGCTTTACGTGCTATGTGCTTTGAATGTTAATAAGCGCTTATGTCGCTTTTGTGTAGCCCATGATATGGCTTAGGATGTGAGCGAATGGGTATATTTGCCCGGGGCTCCGTGAAAGTTCAATTAGACGGGTACGCACACCCAAAAGGTCTTTTCTAAACATGGATTGGTATCTTGAAAGTCTATAGTCATTCATGGCAAGATAAACCGCAAGCATGACTATTGTTGGTTAGGACTTAACCATAATTAAGTCGGAATTATTGTCAATCATGGCTTGAAGATTAATATAAAGCTATGATCATTGTTGGATGGACTTACCGTAATGAGTCGGTATTATTGCCGGAATGGTTGACTATTAGCAAGCATGGTATAATGTGTTTGGAATTGGCTTGGGTAGCTTACCCACATGTGTGATCATATTGCTAAGGCTTCATAGTAACGCGAGCACGGTTTAATTTTGTTGAGGCTTTCATGGTAAACGGCGAGCACAGTGTATTTGCTTAAGGCTTTATAATAGGCGAAGCATGATTGTTGCTAAGTTATGATATTATGAGCAACTGCAATAAAGTGCCTAGTAAAAGCTAGGCTGAATGAAATGTAAATTCATAGTAAAATGAAGATATGTGATTATGTGGCTTATGTGGATTTTATGTGTTAGAGCTTATAAGCGGTTTAAATGAGACCGGGAGGGCGACACGTGTATTTTGGCTTTGGATATTGATAAGTATTTTGGTTTTAGACGATGACGTACGCTTGGGCTTTGGTTGGCGACGTATGTTTCAGTTTTGTGTAGCGATGTGGGCTTTGCTTTGTTGGAATGATCACCAAATTAAGATTTAGGTTGATACTTCATTTAAAGTCTTTCGTTTAAAAACGACGCGATTTATGTTTTCCTGAATACGTTCCGTGGTGTATTTTGTCTCTTATGATAAAGGGCGATTGTAATTAAATTTTGATTTCATTGGTATCAATTACCAATTGTTTTGTTGACTTTCCATCCGGAATAGTCAAGGCGAGTATAATATCGCGTGATTTTTACGTTTGAGCATGTGAGACCGTCAATAATGATGAAAACCGTACTGTCGGAAAGCAAAGTTAAGATGAGTAAGAAAAGACGAGCATCGGGACGACGCTCCCTTAAGGTGGGTGGAATGTAACATCCCGAGTTTTATGACGAGTATGACGATCACAAATTTGATGTCATAATTATTATTTTATAAGTTCATGTGAACGAACATCGACATTTAAAATTTTATTTGTCGAAAATAAATATTTTCGTATTTTATTACGAACGGATTTGAGAAATTATTATTTTTAGTTAATTTGTGAGTCAAAGTTTGACCGCGCGACCGTTGAACGTTTTGGGCTTTATAAAAATTTATGACGCGCCCCGTTAATTTTATATTTTTCCAAATTCATATTTCGTTGGACTCCGACATTATTTCCCGAGTTAGCCGAAACCGAGTCAAAACTTTCTTTTGACATGAGGTAACATTTTATTAATTATTTTAAACCAAATTAAGTGTGACAGAAATAAATTTAGTCACGAAAGTATAATCCCGAGCCATGGTTGTCGGTTTTTATTTAAGAAAAACATTTATGTCGTCAAAAAATAATAAGGAAAAGAGGGAGAGACTATTTGTTGTCAAAGTTACCAAGTGCTATACTATATTACATCCTTTCTACTTCTATTTTCTGTTAAAAAAACAACACACACTACATTTTTCTCTTCCACCTCACCGGAAAACACCACCGGAAAACTTCACACGGTTACCGGTCACCGCCGCCGGAAAAACCGCCAGTTGGTCGCCGGAAAAGAATTACATGCAATCCGATCAACTTATATTTTCTTAATCTCCTCGTCAATTCCTACGTTTTCCATCAAAAATATATAACATGCAATGAGTATTTTGGAGTTAGAGTTCGGGTTTGTTTCAAACATTTTTGGTTTAAAAGGGGGTGTTTACCGAAGTTAGATAATCGTTATTAGATACTCGGTTTAAATGGAAAAAGTTCTATTTTGGTTTTTAGGTTGGTCCGAGCCATGGCTAGAAAAGAAAAGGAAGGAGACAAAAACTTTTCTTGTTCGATCTGGCTTTATATAGCATTGTAAGTATATCTTATACTAGTGTTATTTTTATTTTGTGATTCGATTGGTTTTTGATGATTGCATGTGATGAAATCCGTAGGATCTTGCGTTGTCTAGTTAGATTTAGTTATTGGATGATTGAGCGAGTTGAATATTGATTATAGGCCATTTTAGATGTGTCGTGAATGAAATTTTATGTCAAAAATGAATTTTGGCGTGTTTTGTAACGTATACATTCTGAGCAGACACTTTAGCGAGGAAAACGAGGTTTGAGATTTTATAAAATTTGATTTTGGTTTAGAAAATATGGTAGATGGTATTTTTAAGATCGTTTAATAATTCGAATGGCCAAATTATGTGAAAAATGTGCTTTATGTGCTATGTGCTTTATTTGAAAACTTATAAATTTTCAAACAGCTATTGCAATTTAATTAGATGCTGACAGATTCGAAAATGGACAATTTGAGCACTTTCGAGTCCGTTTCAGCCTTCCGGCGAAACACGAAAGTTGTTCGGAATGTTGTTGTACTTTGCCCCGAGGTTCTCTAGTTTTAAAATCGCGTAATAATGGGTCAAAACTGAAAGTTAAATTCTGCACTTTAATTAAAAATATAACAAGTTCTTGTAGAAACTTGCAGGGGCATTTTGGTCATTTTCTGTCTAGTTTCAGGTCTCGGCTAAAGTTAAAAAGTTGTCCGGAACGTCGTTTTGCATAAAATCTCTTTAGAGTCCGAGTCGTGAAAATGTGATATTGTGGGTCGTTTTGGTCGGGTCATATTTTGTTATATATATATATATATATATATATATATATATATATATATATATATTTTATTAGATCATTATATACAAGGTAGATGTCAAATTAAAGTCCAACGTTGACTTGTGAAAGTCAAACGGGTTGATATAAGTTTGTTTGGGTGTTTATTAATTTAATAAAAGCTTATTATTATTATGAGTATAACAATTTAGACTTAACGACTTTTATGAACGGATATAATTCTAAAAGTGGTAACTTTTGGTAAACGTACGAGACATAATCCCGACACGAGTAAATGATAACCAATTGGAACGTCGAAGGTGCGATGAGATAAAAAATATCATTATAAATATAATTAGATGACGGGACTTACTAAAAATGGTAACTTTCCAAAAATAATAACTTTCTAAAAATAGAAAGTTTCTGAAAATAGAAAGTTTTCGATAAAGTGGTGAAACGTGTAAGAAAAAGAATAATCATAACTCAATTATGTGGAGTTTAGGATTTAGGACGCGCAAGTGAATTTCTCATCACATGTGTATGTATATTTATACTATTTTAATAGTTGCGAAGCACGCACTATTCGATCGTACTTTATTGTAAAGTAATCGGGCGACATTAATTATAGGTCGCAGTTGAGTTCGTTGTCGAGACGACTTTGGATTGTTTCGGTTATTTGATCTTCGGCTTAGATCAAGGTGAGTTCATAGCCTCGCTTTTGAACTGTTTTAAATGTTTTAAAACCCGCGAGGGGGATACATGTTTGTTTTGAAAAATGAAACACAAGTAACGTGATGTGTACTTGTTGTTGTTTGTTTTGAAAAGTGAACGCAATGTGTTTTGATTTGTGATATGATTCCATGCTATGAGTTTATGCCTTTGACTGTGTACTCATTAATTACCGAAGATGTAAGCGTTGAATGCATTAAATAGATCTATTGGGTTTGACAACCTTGTCCGGTGTCTGGATCCGTTGGTGAACACCCTATAACGGACATTTTGTATTGAGAAAGGGGTGGTGGCATACTACCCGGTCACTTATTTTATCTATAATGATAAATGTGTTAAGGTTCGGTACACGGGCTCATACAAGATGGAAATGTTGTGTGGCTTGCCTAGCTAGCAGTCATACGTGTTTTATGGAACCAAATATTACGTTCTGATTGTTGTCTGTAAACTCTATGAATTCACTCAATGTTTTGTTGACGTTTTTAAGCATGTATCTCAGGTTTAGATGTTGTTGATGGCTTGGATGGGACGGAACGCGGATATCAAAGACTGTGTCTTGATGAAATGTTTTGTTTATTTAAACAAAAGGTTGCTTTGGAAAAGAAGTCGTATCATGACTTTTGAAATGAAGTCTTTAAGTTAATATGGGACCTTGTAACTCTGATGTTCTTCATATAAATAAAATAAGTTTTGATCTATAAACGTATCATTTGAACGTTTACTGAGACTCGTGTGCGTGTATTATGAAGTAGCACCCCAAATGTTGTATTCCACTGCGCATCGTATTTTAGGGGTTTTACACCTCTTTGCACGAATTTTTCTAGTCTTCTTTCTCTCTCTAAAAACCTTCTTTCTCTCACTAAATCTCTTGATCACTACCATTGTTTGATCTTATTTCAAGTGATCTAATCTCTTCTTCTCATCTCTCCTCTCTATCAAGTACTAAAGATGAACATTCGTATTCGCCAAGAAACGAATTGTTATTTAGTGATCTCTCCTCTCTTCTTCTAAGTATCAAATCTCTATTGTAATTATCTTGTGTAATTGTGTGATTCAGATTGTGTGTAAATCCGATAGTGTAGATCTTATGATTGTATAGTGTTTGTGAAGTGGTAGATTGGTTCTAGCTAAGATTAGGACTCGACATTTAGCTTAGTGTCGAAAAATAACGTAAGCGACGTGTAAACGGTTTTCTCCGCCTGAAGGGAGCTTGTTGACATAGTGAAATCTCGAGTAGGATACTCGGGGAGTGGAGTAGGGCGAAGAAGAGCTTTGTAGCCGAACCACTATAAATCTTGGTGTCTTGGTTTGATTGTTCCTTCTCTCATCTCTTTATATTTTTGTGATTGTTATTATATTAGTCTTATGATATTTACATTGTCCGCCACACAAATTTTTTGATTCATACGTGTTCGATTGTTGGAACACAAACTCGAATCTAAGTATTTTGAAAGCAAACTTTTAAAACATAAAACGAACCTGTAAACTATTCAACCCCCCCTTCTAGTTTCCACAATTGGTATCAGAAGCCAAGGTCACTCAAGATTTTTAAAATATATTGTATTTTAAAGCTTGGATCGATCTATGGATTCCGACAAATATCTAGAAGGGAAATCCATGCAAAGACCACCACTTTTTGAAAGTGATAGTTTTATTTATTGAAAAAATAGATTCGAGACATATGTTAAATCAAAAGATCTTGATCTTTGGCATGGTTATTATAAACGGCGGATGTTCAACC
This sequence comes from Tanacetum coccineum, assembly GCA_026074375.1. Classification (NCBI taxonomy): domain Eukaryota; kingdom Viridiplantae; phylum Streptophyta; class Magnoliopsida; order Asterales; family Asteraceae; genus Tanacetum; species Tanacetum coccineum. Next base: position 3,379 of record BQNB010190122.1, on the reverse strand, counting down.
TATTCAAAAAATCCGGAAACCATATTATATGAGGGTTACCCTTTTGAAAACAAAAGTGACGATCCTTAAAAGAAGCTTGCGAATAAATAACGAAGCTTAAATTGGTTTTTTCTTAATGCTTTGCCAAGATAAGAATATGAAAGGATTTTCATGTGTAATACGACAAAAGAAATTTGAAAAACTTTGTTAATCACCCATCAAGTTAATAACCAAGTCAAAGATAACAAGATCGACCTTTTGGTACAACAATATGAACAATTCGTCATTTCTAAGACGAATCTATAGATAGATAGCGATTGTGTAGATTTAATATCTATCATTATCTCAGTTTTTACAAAAGCTCTTGATGAAGGTTATTCTAGCAAGAACTATGTTAGGAAGTTTCTTAAGGCTCTACATCCTCAATGGAGAGCAAAGGTCACGACGATTAAAGAGTCTAAAGACTTAACATCACTATCACTTGATGAACTCATCGAGAATCTTAAAGTTCACGAGATGATCATCAAAAAAGATTCTCAAATAGTCAAAGCTAAGGGAGAAAGAAAATTTCTTGCTTTAAAGGCTAAGAAAGAATATAGTGATGAGGAGTGTTCGACTTCTGGAAGTGAAGATAAAGAATATGCCATGGCGGTTAGAGCGATTGCTAAGAAGTTCTTTAAGGAAGAGGTAGAATTTCTTGAGGGACAAACCGCGGACGACAAAAAGACGTTCCAAAGAAGCCGTGATGACAAGAATGGTAAAAGGTAATAGAATTTGTTTTAGATCGGCGATCCATAATATCTTATTAGAGAATGTCCTAAACCACCAAAAGACAAGAACCAAAGAGCTTTCGTCGGAGGTTCTTGGAGTGTAGTGAGATAGCGGTGAAAGAAGATGATTTGTTCTGAATCCTTCTTTAACTTTAGTGATGAAAATCATCAATAGATAATATTGGTTTTAGATATGGATTATGATACTCTAAAACTGTGCAAAATGAGTTTTTAAAGTTAATCACTAAAAACAAAAGATTAAAAGACCACTAGAAATAGTTTAGAAAAAGAACTTAGTATTCTAAAAGAAAAAGTGTCTACACTCGAGAAAAACAAGGGAATTGATCTCGAATGTGTAAAGTGTCATATGCTTAAAATTGAGAATGAAAAACTCAAAGAGGAAGCCATTAGATTAACTAAATTTGAAAAGAGTACACATTGTCTAAATGAAATGTTAAGTAATCAAAAACCATCCGGAGGAAAATTAGGTTTAGGGTTTAATTCATTTGAAGCATCATCTAGTGGAACTAAGGAAATAAAATTTGTGAAAGCCTAGAAAAAGGCGTCTTCTGATGGAGGTCCCATAAATATGGGCGGCCCATATTGTACTGGCGGCCTCCAAAGAAATTATGGGACCGCCAGTCATTATGTTTGGATCTGAGAAAAGTGTGTCTTTTCAAAAATCTATTTTGGGTCCTAGACCAAAACACATAATAGTAAACAATGAAGTTAAACAATTTTATAAGCCATTGCCAAAACCCGAAGTCGGATTTTCAAAACCTAATCTTAGATAAAAAAAACTCCACCACCTAGAAGAGTCAATAATAATTATCCTCGTCCTAAGACACCACAACCAAAAAGGAACGTTGGTCAACAAAATCAACCTCATGGATTTCGCGTAACTTGGAACAATTTCTAACGTCAAAGTTACTTGCCATGGGAAATGTGTCTTCCATTTCCACATCCCAACCAATTGCATCAAATGCAAGGGATGTTTAGCACTAACAACTTTGGACCCATGAGATATTGGGGACTAAATATTTGAGTTATTGTCTTATATAAATAGATATGCCTTGGAGTCGACTTGGAACCCGATGAGTAGATAAAAGATAACGGATATGCTAAACACATGACGGGTAATCGAAAGCTCTTCTCAAGCTACAAGGCATACAACGGAGGTAATGTTATTTTTGGTAGCAATCTTCGCGGTAACATCATTGGCAAAGGTACGATTTCGAATGTGTTAGGAATCGAGAAAAGACTCGGTCACTTCCAAAGTTGTAATAGTATAGCTCGTAGCATAATATTTGGAAACTTACCAAGCTAACCGGGTCAACATAAGTCATCCTTATGTTGACCGGCCGTAAGCAAGGTATATATACCCCTCTCTATGCCTTGGAGAGGGTTGGTTGTTCATTTGGTTATTCATATTAATACATTTTCCTTTCTTTCTCTCACTAAGTGTTACAACCCTCCTTTCTCTCTCTAAACTTTCTTTCTTGATTAGTTGTTAAGTGATTTGATACTTATACAATTGGTATCAGTTGCCATGGGGTGATATCGTGAGCTTGTGTGCGTTTATATCTTGGTTAGATCATTAGTTTTAGTTGTTTTTTGGTTTTCGTGTGCTTAAAAATAAACCCGGATTTTTGTGTTTAAAAGTGTTAAAGTTTGTGTTTTTAAGCAAGATATAGGCCTAAGATAGGCCTAAGATAACTAGTTGTGCAAGAAAAATCAAGGTAAAACATAAAAAAGGGTGAGTTTTTGATGATTTTTTGTGAAAAAGTACGTTTTTATTTGAAGGAAGAGAAATATGTTTTGAAAGTAGCGAAACATGTTTTGAATCTAGCGAAATATGACAGGTTGACTTCAAGCGAAATACGTCATTTCTTGGAAACAAAACTCTGCTTAAATTTTCTTAGGTCAAGCAAAATATGTTCAAGCGAAATATGTCCTCAAGCGAAATATGTTTCTAAGCGATTTATGACAGGTTGTTAGTTCAAGCGAAATACGTAGTTGTGTAAGACGAAACTCTGTTCAATTTTTCTATTTCAAGCGAAATATTACATAAGTCATAATCCAAGCGAAACATTACAATTGTCATATTCAAGCGAAACATTACAACAGTCACAAAAAGATTTTATTTTCTACGGTTTGTCTTACTTTGTAAAATCCGGTGGAATATCAATCTTATTCACCAACAACAACAACTCTTAACACAATCCTCCTTTATCACTGTTCGATCACTCGTTAATCATTTCACTTTTCAATTAATTCAAGATGACTGCTTTAGCAGAACACATCATTGTTGCTAGAGCTGAGAACCGTCCTCCAATGCTTGAAAAATCAATGTATGATTCATGGGCAAGTCGTATATATCTATTCATCAAAGGGAAGAAACATGGTAGGATGTGTAACATTCCGTATTTTCAGGTCATTTACAATACTATTTAATTCCACTATTTATTTTTTTCTCGTACGCGTTCACTTTTAATTTTAATCGTTCAGCTAAATCGCGTAGACTGAAAATGATCATACAATGTAAACGGGAATTAAACAAATAAATGTTTACATCAAGCAAGTGTTATATGATTATTATGAGGATAATTAATAACTTTGTTCATCTTATT
>BQNB010190121.1:0-11810 GCA_026074375.1 Tanacetum coccineum | reverse complement strand
TCGTGATGTCTAGGATACTACAAGGTTTGATGTCGTGTTCTTGATGAAAAAGATGATCGAATTTTCTGTTTTTGGCGATTGGCTGATTTGGTAAAGATTAGGGTTTTTGCAAACCCTAATTCAATAAAAACAGGATTGGTGATCTATAATGTTCCTACTAGCTTTGGTGAGTTAATCTTTGGATTGATGATGAACCCTGGTATGAATGAATGATGAAGGAAACAAGAGCACAAGAAGATACAAGATTTAGGGTTTACAAAACTCTAATGGTTGAGTTTCTTGTCGTCCTGATAATGCAGCAGCTGGTCTTTATGTTTTGACGAGCAAGGTTACAAGAGAAGCTCTATTGGTGGTACATTAAGATCGATTGAAGTTATTGATTTAACAAATGCTGCTCAATGTTGACTTAATACTATCAATAAAATGTTTGTACTGCTCGTTTTTGTTAATACTGCTGGCTTTCATGGATGTTTGTACTGCTAAGGTACTGCTCGCCTTGAATTCAGTACTGCTTAAAATAGAAGCAGTTTGTTACTACTGCTGTTGGGCGTAATGGAAGTAAGTGCTGCTAGCTTTGGGTTTATAAAAAGTTAATACTGCCAGTTTCATCCGATATCGTACAATGAAGAGAGTTAATGCTGCTAGTTACACTCGATATCGGATGACACACATGGTTTGGATCTCAGACAGAAGTGGAATTATTTTAGTTTATTCTTATTGATTTTATGGCTCGTTTTGGGATTTATTGAAGATGTGATTACGAAGACGAATGATTATCACTTATTTGATGTTGTAGTTGAGTTTCACAGATGCGTGTTCTTATCATACCTTTTAGCAGGAGGTAACTTGTTCGTGCTTATAAACGATGTGACGAAGACTTGACGAATCTAGCAAAGGTGTGTGATTTTTCTTATGGTGCTCAATGCTCACATTTGCTATCACTTAGTATGTGTCTCATAGAAGATGAGGATTTTGTCAAGAGGTTGCGGTCTACTTATACTTTTTGGTCTCAGTATGAGTTTGGAGTCACGTGGATAGTACAAGATATAAGACACAAGTTTGGGATATTCTACTTCTTCATCAAATTCGTTATACTCAGTTTTCTTCATCAGTGATCATTACATAGAGCCTACAGAGTTCGAGATTCAAGAGATGGTAAACATATTGGTTTCAGGGGAAGCTTATTGTTAAAATGTTTAACCATCTACATGCACCACTTGAGGGGAAGGTCATTACTACTGCTAGTCATTGTTAATACTGCTAGTTTACACTTTCTACTGCTTGAGTTCATTATTTGTGTTGAACTTCATGGAGGGTAATTTGAGTCAGTGGAAAGCTTGGATTAAAAGTCTTGATATATGATGTGTGGTTGTGAAGATCAAAGTTGCATACAGTCCCCTATTGAATGAAGACAAAAAGGGGAAGATGATTATATGAAGAGCAACTTATAGATCCTGTGGTGGTGGCATGACATGGAGAGTTTAACTTAAGGGGAAGATCTTAAGTTAAGGGGAAGCAGTTAGCAGTTTACAAGGAAGTTTTGTTTCATTCAGGGAGATGATTACATCTCAACTTCAGGGGAAGCTTTGGCTTTATGATGAAGTTCGTACACGACTTTGTTTGTTTTGTCATCATCAAATAGGGGAAGATTGTTGGGATTCTAGATTTGATGAGACAAAATAAATAAAAGAATGAAACATAAGGACTAAATCTAGCAGATCAGAATTCTACAAGCTGGTGGAGAATTATGAAGATTTGGTCAAAGTTTACAAGATTAAGATTAGGAAAGTATTTAATTAGTTTAAATAGTTTCCTTATCATATTAGATTGTGTTTGTAGAAGAGGAAACATATGAATGAAAAAAATTGATTCAATAACAATTGTCTTCATTATATTCCGCTGCATAATTGTTATCATTGTTATTGTTTATCCTAGATATTAGATCTTGTTAGCCTTAAAATATGGTGACATATCAGAATTACATTAGTAATCATTAGGCAAGACTACAAGGACTAGAATTGTCAAGTTATGATAGTCTTGACCTATATATATCCCCTCCATACTTCCATGGAGGGGTGAGGATTCATAATTTTGTAATAAAGGATTTTGTGAGAGTTTCTCTCTCTAGAACACACACAATTTCTTCCCTTTTCTCTCTCTCTAAATAATATGGCTTTCTATTTGTTCAATCCTCCCCGACCTCCGGATCATTCTTGTTAGCTTGGGAATCTTATATTAACAATTGCTCTGATACCAATTGTTAATATAAGATTCCCAAGCTAACAAGATGATACGGGATTGGTCCGGGGCAGGATTTGAACAAATAGAAAGCATTTATTTCATGAGTGAAGAGTGAAAGGAAGATGTGTGGTTTCTAGAGATGAGAAACACAACACACCTTATCACTAAATTATGTAATCAATCACGCTCTCCAATGGAAGTATGGAGGGGTATTATAGTCAAGGTCTATCATAACTTGACAATTTAGTCCTTTGTAGTCTTGACTAATTGATAATTATGTAATTTCCGATAATGTCACCATATTTAAGGCTAACAATCTTCCCTAACAATATGTGGACATATGGAATACTTACAAATGTTCCTATCTTGTACAAATACAACATAAATAAGTCTTCCAATGCGCTTCCAAAGTGAAGAATGTCTTCGAAGTTCTCCTGGTCTTGAATAACTTTACTCCAGCTTGGCATCTTCATTGTCTTACTTGTACTGGAACCATTAGTTAGTATGCATGGAACTGGATTAACTTCCCCATAATTATGCAGCATGGTCTTAAAAAAGCTTTCTTCATAGACTCCTTTTGGCGTGATAAGTTTCTGAAATCAGCTTCCCCCAAACCAACATCCCTTTCTTAAGCAGTTTTTGAAACTTTTGGGGATGTTTGTGCTACAACATCATTCTACTTCGTCATCGACTGTGGCACAGCGGAAAAAAATTTGTAGAAGTCAAACCACTACCAAGACCTCTGCTTCTAGTCATTAGGCTTGGTTGAATATTTGTTCGGGGGGTACATGCGGAGTATTAGCAAACAATTCTTCTCACATATGCATATTACTTCTCACAAACCCACTAATAAGTAAAAGTAGTTACAAACTTCCCCTTAGAAGTTGACTCACGATAACATCAAAGTCAACTATGTCCCGGTTGTACAATTTTCCCCCTATGATGTTGCGAACTCTCGGAAGCATCATTGTTGTGTGTCATATACTCGAGAAAGTTCTTTTCATAAGCACATATCTTGATTTACAAAAAGTATCATTACCAATCTTTGATTCACAAACCATAGAGGAGTTGAAGCAAAGATCCAAAAGAATTGGTATAATCAAGGTCTTGAATGAATGTCATGGAAAAACTTTGAGGATTTTGCTTAGACTGTGAAGTATCGTTGTCTTGATATGGCAACAAACATATACCCGTGTGAAGTGCTGATTGCATTCAACCTTTAAAATCTTGGTACTTTCCAACCTTTATTCTGTCGGCTATTGTTGTAATACACTTGGTGAAGTAAAATCCGTCATCCAACACTTGAAATGAAGTAGATCCCCCATAATTTGGTTACTTAATCTTGCATGTTGTTGATTGAGAACGGTGCAAGATTTAGATCGTTTAACGTACTCTATACCCATCTTACGAAAATATGAGAAGTACTAAACCTCTTGAAATTATCCACATCGTCTTCTGCGTTTTTGAGTGACATGAGTACTACAGTAACTCTTTAAGTGATAGTTAACCAGGTCTGCAAACCAAACCACCCTGACTGCTGGGAACTAGTAATTCAAGTTTAATTCAAATCGTTGTACGTTCAGAGCAAGTCATCAATCGTAGATTGGGTTTAAAGAAAAGGGGGTTAGAAATATAGAAGGAGTCTCGATGGATGAAATAAGTAGACGCCTTCGTTGAGACCAACTTCAAGACCTCAATCGGGGATACAATCAACTTCGTGAGTACTTGTCATCGTAGTTCCGAATTCTAGCCGTTTGTCGTTGTCAGTGAATCTTATTAGGATCTTTTGTAGTTGTTTATGTATCGTGTTTGTTGTGTTGTTGAAATCCAATTAAAAAACATGCAAGGATTTCTACAATACTATGATTTAAACGATAATAAAGGAATTATCATGAAACGGGATTCATCTCTAATTTTTTTACAAAATCAATAGAAAACCGTGTGTGATATGATTCGGAAAATCAACAGCGAAAAAAATTCCAAAAAAAAACTGAAAAATGTTATAAATATAGAAAAACGATGTTTTTGGCCTTCGAAATTCCTTAAACCCAGCTAAAGGTGTTACAGAGTGATCTGTCTCGTTGTCTCTTCGATTTGAGAGGTCCACGGGCTATAACGGACTTACGGTTTTAATTGCAAAAAATCACTTAAAAGTTAGGGCCGTTTTAATGAAACCCTTTTCGTCACACAAGTTTTCAAAAAATTTCGTTCGGTCCAAAAAAAATTGCTCGTTCGGTCCTCCGCTGGTTCGATCGTTGGCTAGTTCGGTCAACTCGTTCGATCAACTCGTTCGAACCTCTCGTTCGATCCTCTCGTTCGATCAGCTCGTTCGATCAGCTCGTTCGATCATTGAAATTTTCCGCTCGTTCGGTTCTTTAGTTCGATGCTCACTAGTTCGATCCTTGCCGTTCGAATCCCTGCTCGTTCGATCCTTGCTTCGGTTCGATTCCAAACTGAAAAAAAACACTCGTTCGATCGAACACGAACACTCGTTCGATACCAAAGCCAATAACACTCGTTCGATCGAAACATCAAGGGATACTAGTTCGATTGCACTCGATCGGGTTCAAGCAATACATCAACAACACTTGACGTACTTCTTTCTTTTCTACGTTTCAGCCTCATACAATAAGCACAATGGAATTCTTTAAGTCGAATCATTAAGCACAATGCGCGATCCATTGAGAATAAAAAAATTCACCTAGCACAACACACCCGGAATACAATAACCCCGGTTAGCTCTTTGATACCATTTGTTAAATATAGATTCCAGCTAACAAGAATGATCCGTGAGGTCTGGGGAGGATTGAACAATTGAAGCAATATTATCTTAGTGAGAGTTATTTCTATATATACATTGCCAGAAAAATAAACGAAGGGGGGGGGGGAAGGGGGGGGGAGAGGGGGGGAGGGGGCGGAAAAGGGGAAGGGGGGGGGTGGTAGAGGGGAGCGGGGGCGGGGGAAAAAAAATAAAAAAAAAAATATCAAAGGGGTAGATGTGTGTGTTTTAGAGAGAGAAACACAAACTTATACAAAATTTTGAATCAACAACCCCTCCATGATGTTTGGCTCGGGGTATATTTAGGTCATGACTATCATTAACTTGACAATTCTAGTTTTGTAGTCTTGCATAATGATTACTAATGTAATTCGATATGTCACCATTTTTAAGGCTACTGATCTAAAACAAATTCTTGTTTAATAAGATCTAAGAGGTCTTAACAGATCCTCATGGAAGTAACATTAAAGTACCGATAGGATTTAGCGGTCCCGAACTTGATTGCTTCACGAATCCTTTGTCGGTATCCCCTCGTATCAATTAATATCTCTCCGGACAGCCGTCTACCAAATGGCTCTCCATCAACTCACAATGTATACTCGACCACTCTCCTCAATCACCACTTGGATTTATCACCAAGCAAATTTTTGCTTACTCTACAAATCAACTTACACCTTTGACCTCTCCTAACCGAGGGTACCTAACTTCAACGCATTCCAAACACTCTTCACCCCTAACATAAATCTTCGGACCCCGTTAAACTCCTTTTCTCAAACTCCTCCACCTCTCCTTTTATCTTTCTATTTGACTCTTTTTAGAAAGACCTACCTCCTAGAACCATGAACCCTCTACCACCTAAACCATCCTTCAAATCCATCACGAGTGTTTGGACTAATCTACCTCTACCATCTTCTGGCCATGAAACTCCTTCTCCCACCATTACCACACAACTTCTATCATTTCCACACCAACCTTTGACATCTACCATTCACACCTTCAAAACTTTACACAACTTCTACCTTTAGGACCCTATAACCCATTTCCTATGCTTACTCATGAAATGTTTAAGATCATTGGTCACAACGGACTCATTCATTGTCGACAATCTTCTCGATGAGATTTATGCGATTAGCCTCAATCACATTCTAGTTCATCTCAATGTTTTGCTAATTATACTAGACTAGTGTATTAGGAATAAAATAATTGTGTAGCGTTAATTAAGATCGATTGTACTCTTGATTTGTGGTTGCTCCTGGATGAATATTGTATTACTATGGTTCTCTATATTTAACTTATATTTTTTCAAGTAAAATGTATTGTGTTTTTTGCATAATCTTTTCAATTTGAGTAACTATTTTTTCAAAAAGTCAAGTTTTTGACTGTGTATAGTCGCCGGTTCCATCAGCTATAACAGCCGGTTCCATCATAGGAACAAAACCGTCTATGCCAGTTCTACAGAAACATTTTCTTGTTTCTTGCCTCTAACATTTGTTTTGTAGGTACTCCTAAAGCAAGTGGGAGCTCATACCTACTTAACTAACACATTTGTTTTGTAGCATTACATCACATTCATCTCCTCAAGTTTAAAGGATACCTATAATAAGGGGGGAGATTAGATTTGGCGATCTAGGTAAAACTGACTCAAGAACAATCTTGCATTTGAATCAATTCAGACATCAAGTTCAAGTATGCCTTGATCCTTTCATAAGGGTGGTACTTCCACAAGGAGAAGAAAACATTACATACCTTTGTTTCATACTTGATCTAACTTTTACCTCACTTTCCTCTTCTAACTGAATTGCATTCTTATTTTATTGTTTCAACAAAAGGGTGAGAAGAAAGTAATATGCGTACTTAACATAACCACAATCTTGAATCGTTTACTTTTCATTTGGCTAGTTTACTTCCAATAAGTTTTATAATCTTTGTCATCAACAAAAAACGGGAAGATTGTTAATACAAATAACCGGGTTAGGTAAAAATGTTTATTTCTATCTTACGATCATACTATGTTTTGTTGATAACAACTAATAAAACCGCGTTAAAGTAAACTACCCAAATCACACACATGTTATATCAACTCTTACCTTTCCATTTTTACAAATACTTAGAATTATAAGTAAATAGTTTAAATACTACTTACATCACTCATGACATCATCAAATACAACATATCTTAGGGTAATCTTACAAGATTACACATGATCTCTCAAGATTTGGCATATCAAAATTCAGATTTGATTACTGTTGGCCGGTTTTATTGAAGAACACTAGTCGGTTCCTTTCAACAATAGAACCGGCAGAACCGGGCTAGTGCAGGTTTTTGGCCTATAAATACCAAGCCATTTCTTATGTTTTACTCACCCATTTTTCATAATTTCTTTCTCTAACCTACTGATCATCATCTTCTCTTTAGTTCTTGTTTAGTTTTCTCTAGCATTTGTAGGTAATTATCTTCAAGGAAGAAATTGCCAAACACCCCTTTGAGACGATCAAGTTCTAAGTATCTTGCTTTGCTTCTCTATTACATCATCAAGATCACATCTCTAATTCTTGTACATCATATAGTAGTTATAGTTGTAGTCATCTTCTTTGTAAACCAAGTGTAGTGATATTGGTGTGATTCTACCGTGTGAAGAATCTGGTATTTATCTTTGTACCATTAAAAGGTGTAAGCAACATTGTGAGGCTTCTCTGCCGGTTGAAAGGAGTTTTGTGACTAGTGTTTACTAACTCTCGAGTAGGTGAGTAGGGGTGTGGAGCAGGGCAAGGAAGGTGTCCTTGTAGCCGAACCACTATAAATGCTTGTGTCTTGGTTCTTTCTTTCTAACTCTTTACTTACTTGCATTTCTTAAGTATTAATCAAACTTCAATAGTGTCAAACTTCACATAAGATTTCAAACAAAGCAAACTTCAATATTTCTTAAATATTAACCAAGCTTCAATATTGTCAATCGTCGGTAATAACCGATGATTTATCAAAGGTTTCTCAAAGATCGCTAAACCTATAACAAAGCTAACTCAGAAAAGCATGAAGTTTGATTGGGGAGAAAAGGAGGAAGCTGCATTTCAAATGTTGAAACAGAAATTGTGTAGTGCGCCGATTTTGGCTTTACCCGAAGGTAGTGAGAACTTCGTGGTCTATTGTGATGCTTCGCACAAAGGGTTAGGTGCGGTTTTGATGCAAAGAAAGAAGGTCGTAGCCTACGCATCCCGCCAACTCAAGATTCGTTAGAAGAATTACACTGCACATGACTTAGAACTTGGAGCAGTAGTGTTCGCTCTAAAGATTTAGAGACATTAGATGTATGGCACGAAGTGTGTCGTGTTTACTGATCATAAGAGTTTGCAGCATATTCTTGATCAGAAGGAGCTGAACATGAGGCAACGTTGATGGTTGGAACTGTTGAGTGATTACGACTGTGAGATATGTTACCATCCGGGAAGGGCGAACGTGGTGGCGGATGCATTGAGCCGAAAGGAAGAATTAAGCCACTACGAGTTCGAGCCTTAGTTATGACTATTAGTTTGAATCTTCCCGTGCAAATTTTGAATGCTCAAGCTGAGATGAGGAAAGAATAGAATTACAAAACTAAAGACTTGTGTGGTATGATCAAGAAACTCGAACCCCGTTCTAACAAAATATTCTGTTTGACGAATAGGAGTTGGATACCGTGTTTTGGTGACTTAAGAGCTTTGATTATGCATGAGTCGCATAAGTCGAAGTATTCTATTCATCTTGGATCAGATAAGATGTACCGTGACTTGAAGAAGCTGTACTGGTGGCCCAACATGAAGGCAGAAATTGCCACCTATGTCAGTAAGTGTCTAACTTGTGCTAAGGTTAATGCCGAATGTCAAAAACCATCTGGTTTATTGGTATAACCCGAGATTCCTCAGTGGAAATGGGAGAATATTACTATAGATTTCGTAACCAAGCTGCCAAAGATGGTAAGCAGTCAAGATACCATTTGGGTTATCGTTGATAGACTCACTAAGTCCGCACATTTCTTGCCAATGAAGGAAACGAATTCAATGGAGAAGCTGACAAGATAATACTTGAAGGAAGTAGTCTCGAGACATGAAGTGCCAGTTTCGATCATCTCAGATCGAGATAGTAGATTTACATCACACTTTTGGCAATAAATTCAAAAAGCTCTAGGTACTTTACTGGATATGAGTACAGCTTATCATCCACAAACTGATGGTCAAAGTGAGAGGACCATTCAGACATTAGAAGACATGATGCGTGCATGTGTGATGGATTTTGGAAAGGGATGGGATAGACATCTACCCTTAGTAGAATTTTTGTACAACAACAGCTATCATACAAGCATTAAGGCTGCACCATTTGAGGCATTGTATGGCCGTAAATGTCGATCACCCATCTATTGGGCTGAGGTTGGAGATAGTCAGCTCATTGGTACATAGATTATTCATGAGACAACTGAGAATATTATTTAAATCAAGAGCCAAATTCAATCCGCCAGTGATCATCAAAAGAGTTATGCCAATGTGAGATAAAAACCCCTTAAGTTCCAAGTGGGAGATAAGGTCATGTTAAAAGTGTCGCCATGGAAAGGGGTTATACGCTTTGGCAAACGGGGAAAGCTGAACCCGCGCTATATTAGACCTTTCAAGATTCTTGCCAAAGTTAGAACCGTTGCTTATCGACTCAAACTCCCAGAACAATTGAGTCGAGTCCATAGTACTTTTCACGTGTCAAACCTGAAGAAATGCTTATCCAACGAAACACTTGTCCTTCCGTTAGACGAAATCCAAATCGACGACAAGCTTCACTTTATCGAAGAACCGGTTGAGATTATGGACCGTGAGGTCAAACGTCTAAAGCAGAGTTATATTCCTATCGTCGAGGTTCGTTGGAACTCGAGAAGAGGTCCCGGGTTCACATGAGAACGTGAAGATCAGATTCAAAAGAAATACGCGCATCTGTTTTTAAAACCCATAACGATACCGGATGACAAGGCTTAAGCTTTGAGGACAAAGCTCTTTTAACGGGGAAAGGATGTCACGCCCCGTAAATTCCCAGGTCATCATCTTCGACTTTTTCGTATGTCAATTTGACTTTTATTAATTACATGTTGATTTGACCTTTAACCGAGAAGTTTTCCGGTGTGTAACTGAAAAACGTCCGTTGGATGCGTTCCAATTTTTTAAATTGCATAGACATTGTAGTCAGTCACGTTTTACCTTGCGAGAGCACGTTTAAATTAATTTAACTTTATCAAAAGAATTACGTTTTCAATTTACGAGAATCCATCATTTTATCTAGATTTTGTGTGCAAGCTTGAAATTAAACCAAAGTCAAGAATCTTCCACCATGAAAAATTCAACCCCTCCCCCTGTGGTCCTTGCATCATCCGTACCTAGCCACAAACACCCTCCCTAAAATTTTGCTAGTTTGTCCCCCCATAGTACACTAGATATTTTATAAACTTTGGATACCATGTGGTATGCATACAAAAAGGGTCTAGGTGCATAGTTTTCATTCATTCTTTCAACATTTCTTCTCTCTAAATAAAACACACTAGAAATGTACTCTCCTCTTCTCCTTTTCTTTGTGTAGCCGCGACAACAAACACCCCTTTAAAGGTGTCTTTGTCTTTCATTATTCTTAAATATCAAGTGTTCAAGATCATATTTCAAGAGTTTCTAAGGTTTATAGAAGATTGGGTTCACTCATTTTCAAGAGTTCTTGCAAGATTATAGTTTGGGTTTCATCTTTGTATTTGGGGATTCAAGTTTTCCAAGCATCTTTGTCAAGTTTGTGTCTTTCTATCTCGTTTGTATAGATTGTAAGTAAACTCTTGAACTCGTCTTCCTCTTCTTGTTATTTCATGTACAAAGGTATGGTTACCCAAGTGTTTGTGTCGTTTTTATGAAAATTAATGAAATGGTTTAATGAAATATTGAAAAAGGTGGAAACTTTATATTTAAAACCATGTTTTTGATATACTAGTTAGGTTAGGATGATCTTAAAAGTGTAGCGATTGGATTAAGAGAATATTTGAGGTGGTTTTGTTGTTGGAAAGTAGTCGTGAATGGAGATAGGCTAGACTAGGCATTATGAAAAGTTGTGGTTTGGTTTTGAAGTGTTTGCGGAGTTGTTGTCTGAATTTTACGTGTAGGTTTTAGGCGACTAAAATGCGTTTTAAACAATAAAGGATGCAACTTTAAGAAAGCTTGTTTCGAGTAGATAGTTTTTCATATAAAGAACGTCAATATAAGCCTTGTAACGAAGGAGTTACGGCCAAATTAAGTTGGAAAGGTTTTCGGCAAAAGCTGTCATTTTAACTTTCTGTGCAGAATCAAAATCGAATAATTTGACCCTTTTCGAGGCCGTTTTAGCAAAAGTTTAAAACACAAAAGTCGTACGAAACAATGTTTTACTAAAGGTTGCGCGAGGGTTTTAAGCTTAAAAATGTAAGACGAGAGAGATAAACTGAGTCAAAGTTAGATAAAATTTTCCAGAAAAAGTCAAAGTGTCTTTGCTGATTGGAAGTTAAATATGAGTTTTTAGGTGTCTTCGAGTCTGGTTGGGCTTTGAAAACATTAGCGAAAGCTATGGTATCTTCATTAAAAGGTTATGATGCGTTAATAACTTTTCAAAAACTATATTTCGATAACGTTTGAACTTTATAAAAATAGAAAGTCTTTAAATAAATACACTAATGGATTAAAAACAGGAAGTAGGCATTTAGGTCTTGCTTAGTGCGTTTCGTTGTAGGATTAGACTTAACAAACATTAGACGACAGTATTAACGTCCGGG
>BQNB010190120.1:0-11810 GCA_026074375.1 Tanacetum coccineum | reverse complement strand
TAGTGGAGGAGTTGGTGTCAAATGATAAGTTTGAGAAGAAAACTATTTTTCATATTGTTGTTAAGATAAATTTTGGTAGACCTCAACAACAAGAAAAACCAGTTAGGAAACCAGTTAAGTATGCTGAAATGTACAGGTCATAAACTCCTAGGGGAAATCAAAGAAACTGGAATAATCAAAAGTCACAACAAATAGGAAGTGACTTTGTGATGTACAATAAAGCTTGTTTTGTCTGTGGAAGTTTTGACCATGTGCAGGCTAACTGCAATTACCATCAAAGGGAAAAGGTGGTATCTGGGAATAATTATACAAAGGTGAATTACAATTATTCTACTCAAAAGGCTCACTCTAGTGCTTAAAGGAACATGGTTCCAAGATAAGTCTTAATGAAAACTGGCCTAAGAACACTTAATACTGCTAGGACAGTTAATACCGCTCATCCCAAAACTACAGTTTATAGTGCTAGACCAATGCCACATTTTTCTAAATCAGCACAATCAACTGTAAAGAGGCCCTATCAAATGATAACATCATTAAGTAACAAAAATTTTTGTCAAAAAGTTAATACTGCTAAGGGAAAATTTAATAATGTTAGGCCAAAAACAGTTAATACTACTAGGCCAAATACAGCAGTAGTTAATGTTGTCAGGGAAAATCAGGTTAATGCTGTTAAGGCCTTAGCATGTTGGGTTTAGAGACCTACCAAACTTAACAGTGCATCAATTACTTTCAAGAGACATAATTATGTTGATGCACGAGGCAGATCCAAGTCAGTGATGGCTTGGGTCCCCAAAGGAAACTAATTTCCTTATTTTTATGTGCAGGGTCATCCACAAAAAGAAGATCAAGGCTATGTTAACAGTAGATGATCAAGGCACATGACAAGAAATATGTCCTATCTCTCAGACTTCAAAGAATTTGATAGAGGATATGTTACCTTTGGGGGAGGAGCCAAAAAAGGAAGAATTACTGGTAAAGGAACTCTTAAAATTGGTAAACTTGATTTTGAAGATGTGTACATTGTCAAGGAGTTATAGTTTAACCTTTTTAGTGTTTCACAGATGTGTGACAAAAAGAACAGTGTTCTTTTTACTGACACTGGATGTTTTGTTCTGTCTCATGACTTTAAGTTAGCTGATGAAAGTCAGGTTTTACTTAAAGTTCCTAGAAAAAACAATATGTACAGTGTTGATATGAAGAATATTGTTCCTAAAGAGAGTTTAACTTGTCTTATTGCAAAGGCCATGCTTGATGAATCAATGATATGGCATAGGAGGCTAGGTCATGTAAATTTTAAAACTATTAATAAACTTGTTAAGGATAACCTTGTGAAAGGTTTACCTATAAAACATTTTGAAAATGACAAAACTTGTGTTGCTTGCCTTAAGGAAAAACAACACAAAGCCTTCTGTAAGTCCAAAATTCAGAACTTTATTACTCAGCCTTTATTCATGTTGCATATGGACTTGTTTGGTCTAACTTTTGTAAGTAGCTTAATGAATAAGAAATATTGTCTAGTTGTCACTGATGATTATAGCAGATTTACTTAGGTTTTCTTTTTAGCATCTAAGGATGAAACTAGTGGCATTCTTAAGAGCTTTATAACTCAGATAGAAAATCTAGTTGATAAGAAAGTAAAGATAATCAGATGTGACAATGGAACAGAGTTCAAAAATAGAGTTATGAGTGAGTTTTGTGAAAAGAAAGGCATTAAGAGGGAATTTAGTGTAGCTAGAACTCCTCAGCAAAATGGTGTTGCTGAGAGAAGAAATAGGACACTAATTGAGGCTGCTAGAACCATGTTAGCTGACTCTAAGTTACCTACTACATTTTGGGCTGAAGCAGTTAATACTGCTTGCTATGTGCAGAATAGGGTATTAGTAGTCAAGCCTCATAACAAGACCCCTTATGAACTCTTTAGAGGTAGAACACCTTCTCTAAGCTTCATGAAACCATTTGGGTGTCATGTTACCATTCTTAATACCTTAGATCATTTAGGCAAGTTTGATGGAAAGTCTGATGATGGATTCTTTGTTGGATACTCATTGAATAGTAAGGCTTTTAGAGTATACAACATTAGAACTAGGAAAGTAGAAGAAAACTTGCATGTTAGGTTCTTGGAGGATAAGCCTATTATTGCAGGTGATGGACCAAAGTGGCTGTTTGATATTGATGTTCTAACAAAATCAATGAATTATGTGCCAGTTGTTGCAGGTACAAACTCTAATGATTTTGTAGGTACAAAAGAAAGTATTGGTGCAGGTCATTCTAGTAAGAACAGATAGAGTGTTTAAGTGAGAAAAAGAAATGAGAGATGTAGTGAGTTTAAAAACAAAAAGAGAGATGTGTGAAATAAAAAACAGACAGAGTGATTCAGTGAGAAAAAGAATTAAGAGATAAAGTGAGAATAAAAACAGAAAGAGAGCTTGTAAGAATCAAAATTGATGATGGAAATGCTTTTTGGAACGAAATTAAGGTTAAATCTGGTAACTCAAAAGTTAATACGCTTAGAGCATTGTACTTAGCACTGTCTGGGCTTTACTTAGTATGTTGGACATTACTTTGTAAGCTGGCTTTACTTATCTGTTAGGCCAAAATTAGTACTGCTAGACTATCGTTAGTATTGTTTGGGAATAACAAAATTTACTTAATTAAATATAGCCGTTGAGGTATTTCTGCCAACTGCTTCACTTATAGGTTTCCTTAAATTGGATAATTCATGAACTTTCTTTAACTCATAAGATTTATTTACGATAAACATCCAATTCTATTCAGTCGATCCAATCAAAACCTTAAGTGCTCTCTATATAATCTCAACTGACTTTGCCAAACACACATACTCTCATAAACAAATCTAACCCAGACCTCAATCGATCTTTTCTTAATCAACAATGGAAAATTTGGAGTTCTGTGACACACACAACATGGTCGCTTATATAAAGAAAACAGAGGGCAGTGAAGGATTTCATCAAATGGTGGATTTTCTCAATACAAGTCACATTCGGTATGCTCTTACTGAAAATCCCACTATCCACATTTCTCTTATTCAATAGTTTTGGCAAACTGCTACTGTAAGCACACTTGATATTAGAGAAATAGAAATAACTGCTACAATAGATAGGAAAGTTAAGACTGTTTCTGAGGCATCTCAAGTTAGAAGATTCTGATGGAATTAGTAATCTGCCTACTACTAAAATTTTTGAGCAACTTGCTCTTATGAGGTATGTGTGTAATTCTGACAAATCAACCTTTCAAAAAGGACACTTTTTCCCTCAATGGAAATTTTTGATCCATACCATCCTTTATTGTTTAAGTTCTATGAAAACTGCATGGGAACAATTCAGTAGCAATATAGCAATTGCTATTATTTGCTTGGCCACTAATAGGAAGTTTAATTTCTCTAAGATGATTTTTGATGGAATTGGGAAAAACTTGGAAAGTAAACACAAATTTTTGATGTATCTAAGAGTTATTCAATTCTTTTTTTTTTTATTTTTAAACAAAGCCAGAGACTTCTACCTCCCAACAATATCTTCTATTACACTACCCTTACACAAAAACTTTTTAGCATTATGAGGGGGGTTTCTAAGGGTTATACTAGGATGGACATTCCATTGTTTCCAACAATGCTTGTTCAAGGCCCAGTTGTTTAGGGTGAAGGATCAACACACCCTGTTGAGTCCCATCACACTTATACCAGTGCTCCACCAACCTTACAACCACCAATTTCATCACCCTCTAGAAGATTAACCAGACAAAAATCTATGGTTCCTCAGCCCAAATCTCCTACTTAGACCAATGTAGCAGATAAGGCTGCTTCCACAGGTGTAGATGTCAGACTTGGAAGGGCTACCACTACTGTCACTGGCTAGAAGCAGGACAGGGCAGTGATAACATTGATAAGACCTCTATCATGCTCTATGATTCACCTCTCCCAAGAGTTCACACACTTGGAAGTGGTGAGGATAGAATGTAACATAATGAATTGATGGATTTGGTTACAAAATTATCAGACAGAGTTGTAGCTTTGAAAAACAAAGGGGGAAGGGAAAAAAAATAAAATTCCCCCCAACAAATACACAACACACCAACACACCAAAGACAGACTTGCAGCAGACAAGAACGTCTTGGGTACATGTTTTACAAAGCTTATAAAAAAGGTGAAGAATTTGGAGAAAAGTATCAAGACTAGACAAGCTAGAAGGAAGGCTAGAATTGTTGTATCTGATGATGAAGAAGATTTAAAGGATCCTTCCAAACAGGGGAGGAAAATAGCTAAAATTGATGAAGACCATGATATTTCTTTGGTATAACATGATGCAGAGGTTCAGGGGAGGCATAAGCATGATATGGAGCCTGATTTTGAGTTCACTACTGCTGAAGAAGTTTATACTGTTGAAAAGGGAGTTAGTACTGCTGAGCCAATTTCCACTGCTGGTGCATCAGTTAGTACTGTTGGTGCTAGTTCAGCCAAAGATAAGGGTAAAGCTATAATGGAGGAAGCTGAGACTATTCAGACCAAGACAAAGTTGCAGCTAGAACAAGAAAGACTTGTTATGGTTATATAAAGAGCTTGAAGTTCAGGCTAAAAAATGGATGAGAAGAAAGGCAGAGGATTGCCAGAGTACAAGACGAAGCAAGCTCTTTAAATATTGAAGAATAGGATGACATTCAAGCTAGAGTTGAAGCCGATGAAGAGTTTGCACAGAGATAACAATCTGAGGAAAGAGAGATTTACTCTAAAGCTGAAAAAGCAAGATTACTTGCAAAGATTATCAATGAGAGAAAGAGATACTTTGCTGCACAAAGAGCTAAAGAAAGGAGAAAAAATCCCCCCACGCAAGCTCAACAGAGGACTTACATGTCTCAATATATCAAGAACATAGGAGTAATACAACTGGAAGCAGTGAAGAGTTAATTCTTTGATGAAATCAAGAATCTGTTTGAAATAACAATGAGGAGAGTACACACATTTGTTCTAATAGAGAGTGAAAGTGAAAGAGTAATTCCTGAGTTGGCAGCTGGAAGTTCTAAAAGAGATGCAGAAGAAGAACTTGTTCAAGAAAGTTCAAAGAAACAAAAGACTGGAGAAAGCTCAGAACCAGTTGAAGAACCAAAGGATAAAGAAGAAGAAGAACTGTCACAAGAAAGGATTAGATACACCAAATAATGATATTAGTTCCAAAGCAAGGAATAATGTTGATAGCTTTACAACAACCAAGATCTATAAATTGATTGGTAGAGTTACACTGAGGAGCTAGGATGTACTGGAAGGTCTCATCAAGAGTTGGTAATCATACTGAGGTTATTAAATCTTTGTGATATGCTAAAGCATCTTGATAGGAGAAGACTTAGTGAAGTTGTTGGAGTCTAGTAAAAGAGAAGTTCCATCAACTGAACCAACAGAAGCGAAAGAGAAATATGGGTTGAGTTGAAGAGATTGTTTGAAACCAGATACATATGATGAATTATGGAAGCTTCAAAAGCATATGCATGATAATTTAACTTGGAAGCTATATGATTCATGTGGAGTGCTTCATTGACTATTACAGAGGACGGGAAATTGACATTTACATGCTGTAGAGATGGGAGTATCCATTGTCAAGATGGAATCTCACATTGATGTTCGGTTGCAACAACTCTGTGGTTGAACAAGATAGTGAGATGTCAAGAGAGCTTCTTAGGAAGATCTTTCATGCAGGTTGAAAGGCCCAAGATGTAGTGTGAAGATCCTCTCATAAAACAGGTTTTAATTCACGAAACTGATGATTTAGAGGTAAATCACAAGTTTAGGGGAGGATTGTTAGGAATTAAACTCATTATCCTTAGTACTGCCAAGCCAAAGCTCACTCTGAGTTAGTTGATATTGAAAAGGTGGCAGTCTGCTCCAGCCTCCGATCACTAAAACCAAAGTGCACTATTGAGTGTAGAGCCAAAAGAGATCATCCAACTCATTAGGACACTTGTCAAAATTATGCTTGCTAAGTTACACAATGTGAATAACAAGATATATATTAAGAGTCCTACGCATTATCCTTGTGATTTTGCCAGAACATCCGAGTGATACTTAAGTATTCACAGTGAAGATGGAAATCCTTCTTGAGCCAACATCAAACAAGCTCATGGTAGGTGACTTGCGCGATTCTATACGAATCAAACTTGTGACAACTGGAAAGAAACGATGGTGTGATTCTATATGAGTCAAACTTGTTCCAGGAAATGGATTAACGATTGATGATGAATTTTTGAAATGATTAACATTCTTGATGTGTCACAAAAACACTTTAGCAAGTGACACGTAGATTGATATTCAAATAATTTTTTCTATTCAATCGGTGAGACTTCGTCTTGCTGGTTCACTCATACCGTGTTGTCTACTTTGAGACTCTCCGGTAATAAGAACGGCTAGTGCAGCTGCGAAACCCTGTCAAAGAGATTCTTCAGAATTCTACCTGATCACAAGCAGTATTTATACGATTGGTGCAGCTGATTCTTGACAAGTCATGATTCATAGCCACATGCTCATACCCGAACGACAAATATAAAGACATCATGAAAGCTCAAGTACATGTTTCAAGACTTCCGCTACTCTAATACTGTACGTCTTTCTTGAAGTGACAAAGTATTAAAGTCAACGAATTTCAAAGAAGTTTCTGTCACTCTGATACCGAACGTCTTTCTCGAAGTGACGAAGTGTTAAAGTTAAAGAATTTCAAGAAAGATGCAACATTAAAGCTTTTCAAGTTGAAAAATCAAGAAAGGTATGAGCATGTCGGTCCAAAAGTCACAAGTTCACAAGATGGCAAATTTTACAAGATGGAAAAAAGAGATTATGCTTGGTTAATGGTCTCAAGATGCTCAAAATCACATTTTCACTTACAAGTCAAGCTAAAGGAACAAGCTCAAGCCTAAAAGTCAAATGATCACTACGCCATATTCACAAGATAAAGAAAAGAAAAAGAAGTCTACGAGTACAATAACGAAGACCTTCATAGTATGCTAGGCTTAAGATTTTATAAAATGGAGTGACCTCCCTTACGGGGAGATTGTTAGGAACACAAAAGTGTCGGTCACTTCCATAGATATCTTTAGATAGCTCGTATAGTTATTTTTGGAAACTTAAGTAGGCTAGTAAGCCCAAGGCCCATGGAAAGCCCATGAGCCCCAAGCCATGCCATCCTTACTTAGGGTATAAATACCCTCTCTATGCCTTAGAGAGGGTGTTGGTTGTTCATTATTTCACACACAAAATACAAGTTTCCTTTCATGTTTTTGTCTCTCTCTAAAATGTTCATCCAACCACTCTCTCTCTAAAACCACCTCTCTTTCCCTAACCTTGTATGTTATTTTATTGTTCTTCAACCTTTTAAGAGTTCATAAGGTGTTTTTCCTAAGATTGCTCTAATTAGGATTTGGTTGAGAATGTATGTTGAAGTGTCTACTGCGTTACACCAAAACTTTTGAGGTAACGATTGCTCGTTCAACATAGTCCTACTCATTTCTTGAAGTGTCATATTCTTCCTTTCAACCACGCCATTTGATTGAGGAGTGCATGGAGCTGAGAAGTTATGTGTAATTCTATTGGCATTACAAAACTCTCCAAATTGCACCTCATTATCAAATTCCCTACCATGGTCGGTTCTTATTGACACTATTGTACATCTTAATTGGTTTTGAATTTTCTTACTAAATATTTTGAATTGATCGAAGGCTTCAGTTTTGTCCTTAAGGAATCTAGTCCAAGTATACCTAGAGTAGTCATCTATTATGACTAAGGTGTAGCGGTTTCCTCTGTAACTCCGTACGACGGATGGACCGAAGAGATCCATATTAAGGAGTTATAAGCATCTAGTCGTTGAGACTATATTCTTAGCCTTATGACTAGTATGAGCTTGTTTTCCAATTTTGCAAGCATCACAGAAGTGTTGATCAAGATTAAGCTTAGGTAAGTTTTTAACTAATTCCTTAGATGCTAACGATTGAATAAGATGCATATTTGTGTGACCTAATCTCCTATGCCACAACGTAGAATTTTCATCAATCGTTGCTAGACAAATTTGGTCTTTAGGCTTATTTTATAATTTCATCACATATAAGCCTTTCTTCCAAATACCTCTACCTATGACCTTACCATCCTTAGTGATTTCACTATCATGTTCAGAGAAAGTTACTCTACACTTATTATCATATATTTGTCCTATACTTAACAAGTTAAATCTTAAGTTATCTATATGTTCTACATTATCTATTTTGAGAGAGTCATTCAAAATCATACCTTTGCCAATGATGTTATCGCGAAGATTGCTACCAAAAATAACATTACCTCTGTTGTATGCCTTGTAGCTTGAGAAGAGATACGATTACCCGTCATGTGTTTGGAGAATCCGCTATCCTTTATCCACTCATCGGGTTCCATGTCGACTCCAAGGCATATCTATTTATATAAGGCAACACCTCAAACATTTAGTCCCCAATATCTCATAGATCTAAAGTTGTTAGTGCTAAACTTCCCTTGCATTTGATGCAATTGGTTGGGATGTGGGAATGGAAGACACGTTTTCCAAGGCATGTAACTTTGACGTTGGAAATTATTCCAAGTTACAGGAAAGCTACGAGGTTGATTTTGTCGACCAACGTTTATTTTTGGTTGCGGTGTTTTAGGACGATAATAATTATTGATGACTCTTCTAGGTGATGGAGTTTTTGATTTAAAATTAGGTTTTGAAAATCTAACTCCGGGTTTTGACAATGGCTTATAAAATTGTTTAACTTCATTATCACTAGCAACTGGAACTTTGACATTGTTTAATATTATGTGTTTTGGTCTAGGACCCAAAATTAATTTTTAAACAGACACACTTTCTCAGATCTAGGCGTAGTTACTGGTGGCGGTCCCATAATTGCTTTGGGGCCACCTACATACTAAGGGGGCCGCCCATATTTATGAGACCTCCATCAGAGGATGCCTTTTTCTAAGCTTTCACAAATTTTATTTCCTTAGTTCCACTAGATGATGCTTCAAATTAATTAAACCCTAAACCTAACTTATCACCGGAGGGTTTTTGATTACTTAACATTTCATTTAAGCAATGTGTGCTCTTTTCAAACCTGGTTAGTTTAAGAGTTTCCTCTTTAAGCTTTTCATTTTCAATTTTAAGCATATGACATTTTACACATTCGAGATCAACTCCCTTGTTTTTCTCGAGTGTAGACACTTTTTCTTTTAGAATATTAAGTTCTTTTTCTAAACTATTTCTAGTGGCTTTTAATCTTTTGTTTTTAGTGATTATATTTAAACTCATTTTACACACTTTATCATATTCATTATCTAATACTAAATCATCTATTGACGAGTTTTCATCACTAAAGTAAGAGGATTCAGAACATACCTCACTTGATGCTTGAGCTACGAGACACGTTTCGTTTTTGACCTTCTCATCATCTTCTTCACCGCTATCACTCCAAGAACCTCCGACAAAAGCTCTTTGGTTCTTGTCTTTCGGTGGTTTTGGACATTCTCCAATAAGATGATTCGGGTCGCCGCATCTAAAGCATTTTCTATCACTTTTACCGTTCTTGTCATCACGGCTTCTTTGGAATGTCTTTTTGTCGTTCCGAGGTTGTCTCACGAATCTACCTCTTCTCTTAAAGAACTTCTTGAAGTCTCTTACCGCCATGGCGTACTCTTCGTCTTCACTTCCGGAAGTCGAACACTCTTCATCACTAGATTCTTTCTTAGCCTTTAAAGCAAGAGATTTCCTTTCAACTTTTGCTTTGACTATTTCAGAATCTTTCTTGATGATCATTTCATGAACTTTGAGGTTCCTGATAAGTTCATCAAGAGATAGTGATGTTAAGTCTTTCGACTCTTCAATTGCCGTGACCTTTACTCTTTATTTAGGATGTAGAGCCCTAAGAAATTTCCTAATATAGTTCTTGCTAGAATAATCTTCATCAAGAGCTTTTAGACTAGTAATAATAGTATTAAATCTAGCAAAAGCACTATCTATAGATTCGTCTTATTATCTTTAACTTGACTATTACCTTGGTGGGTGATTAACAATGTTTTCCAAATTTCTTTTGCCGTATTACACATGAAAATGCTTTCATATTCTTTTCTAGGCAAAGCATTATAAATAACCATTTTCGCTTCATTGTTTTTTACGAGTCTCTTTTTAAGATCATCGCTTTGTTTTTCAAAAGGGATAACCTCTTCTAATTTGGTTTTCGGATTTTGTTGAATGGGTTGAAAATCACCGTTGGTAATAGCATGCCAAAGATTTAGATCTTTTGATTTAACATATGTCTCGAATATATTTTTCCAATAAATAAAACTATCACTTTCAAAGAGTGGTGGTCTTTGCATAGATCGTCCTTCTAGATATTTGTCAGAATCCATAGATCGATCCAAGCTTCAAAATACAGTATATTTTAAAAATCTTGAGTGACCTTGGCTCCTGATACCAATTGTGGAAACTAGAAGGGGGAGGGGTTAAATAGTTTATAGGTTCGTTTTCTTTTTAAAAACTTTGCTTTCAAAATACTTAGATTCGAGTAGTATGTTTAACCAACCAATAATATGAATCAATCAAGTAAATATCTAAACTAATGGAAAATAACAATCACAACAATATAAGGAGATGAGAGAATGAACAATCAAACCAAGACACCATGATTTATAGTGGTTCGGCTACGAAGCTCTTCTTCGCCCTACTCCACTCCTTGGAATTTTACGATTAATAATTCGTAAACGTTTAATTTTATCATAAATGTTTTTACATTTTGTTGTTATCAAAACGTTGAGAGGTCGAAAAATATAAATAATGTTTTTAGACATTATTTGTATGAACATATATTATTTAGTTAACGTTCGGTGTCATGAGCTCGATGCAATAATATTATTACTTGACTTGCGTGCATGGCAATGTCACGGTTACAAGTAAGGGAAGGGAGACAAGATGGCATAATTTTAACTAACTTATCAAAGGATGTACATAAGATATTATTTTCTTCCCATAATCCTTATCATTTCATTTTCAAAAAAAACACACACCTAAGAGTGTGTGTGTGTTCGTCCGACCTCACCAACAACAATCCACCATAAAAATTCCAACTTAGATCGAGAACGTGATATTCCATGTTGATACTAGTGTTTGGGTATTCATTTAAACAACGTTTGGGTTGTCCGGTTCGTGTCGAAATCTACATTTTTGAAGATTTTCTTGTAAGTTTTCAAATTTAAATTTTGTTAGTCCTTTTGGGTTTATCTTGATGCATAGATGTTAGTTGTACAAGTTGATCGTCGTGAAAATTGATTTTTAGAGACAAAACGAATAAAAGGGGTGTGTTTGGTTCATCGGATAAAAGAAAAGAAAGAATGGGGGGTTTTTGCAGTTTTGATGTTGTGGTCGTGATGGTTGAATAACATATGTTGCTAGATAGCTTATTTTTTTATAGTAGATTGTATAGCTTATTCCGTCTTATTTTTAAGCTATTTCTTGGCTTATTTTGGGCTTAAATGCCACGTCACCTTTCCAAAATCACTAGGAAAGTGATTTTGAATATTTTTTGTGTTATGGCGTATGTTGTGGGCTATTTTTGAGGCTTATGATAGTAACCAAATGCGATACGTAGCTTATTAGCTTATTTTCAAGTTTAATATACGTATTTTTAGAGCTTATGGACTCACGGCCCAATAAGTCTATTTAAGTTGTGGCTTAATAGGAGGGCTTATTGTGGTCCGGATTATTTTTGACTTATTAATATAAGCTTATGTATGTAAATGGACATTGGTTTTGGACTTAGATCGT
>BQNB010190119.1:0-11811 GCA_026074375.1 Tanacetum coccineum | reverse complement strand
TACCTAGGCATTAAAAGGTGGATATACTTTATTCGGAAAGTGAACATAAACGATTCAAGCATAATAACCAATATTACCACGACACCTTAACCCCAATTTCTTAACAGGTAATACCTACGAAGCAATTTTGTGGTTCCAAATAATGGAGTCCCAATGCTCGACATCTAAAAATTACCATTTATGTGGCAGGATAGGTTAAGTTGTATTGTCGGAAATCATAGCTAGTCATGTATATACTTATATAAATGGCTTACGAGTAAGGGTGGAAACGAGCCGAGCTTAGTCCGAGCCTGTCAAAGCTCGAGCTCGAGCTCGGCACGTTTAAATTTTATAAAGCTCAAGCTCGAGCTCGGCACGTTTAAATTTTATAAAGCTCAAGCTCGAGCTCGGCTCGGTTCGACGGCTCGTGGTATGTTATACAAGCTTGGGCTAAGGTTCGGCCGAAGCTCGGCTCGTTTATATGATTTGGCAATGTTCAATCAAAGCTTGGCTCGAGCTCGGCTCGTAATATATCTATTTTGAGCTCGTAAATAAGCTTGTTATTGAGCTCGTTAATAAACATGCTATTGAACTCGTTAATAAGTTCGCCGATAATATAAATGCATAACGTTTTATATATATGTCAAAGAACGTGTGACTTATAGGTTCCTTGATAAACGATATCGAGTTCTACAAAACCGTCATTACTAATTAGCGATCAACAATCGAATCATTATATTGCATTGATCTCAAATCAACTTTTTATCATGTAGGAATGGGTCAAATTGCATCATCTAGTGTACAATTTGAATATTGTTCTGTTTGCACGCATCATGGATTTTATTCTGTTTCTTCGATTATCAAATTGTACAACTTGGATGCATGTGATGTGAGTCCAATACAAGTTTTCAGAAATGGAACAACACACTTTTCTTTCAATTCCAATGCCTGTAGTTTTATTGTCTACAAAAAGCAAATTTCTTGCATCATCATCATCATACCGATTATACAAATTAAATGATACATAACCTACTAACATACATGATGAGATTTTACTTTCTGATGTATAAAGATACGTAGTATTTGTTATTCATACATATAATAATTGTTATCTTATATTTGCATGTTTAATCTTTGAAAAACTTTATCATTCTAAATTTGTCCATTGTCGATTAACAATATGAGAATATTGTTAAATTAAGACAAATGTGAGTGTTTGGTTATACATTTTTGAATCTGTGGATTGTTCCCACCAAACTCACAGGTTATTTACAAGGGATGCATATTGTACGCCCAAACCTTCGAATATTTACTTTTGGATCCTTGTCATGAGTAAGATATCGAAAACAGTTAAATAAGTCATCCTTAGACTTGAGATACAAACAAGTTCTAAATTTGTGGACATCACTTTTTGATTATAAGTCAAACGCTAACATGAAAATGGTAGTTATAAAGGATATTTTTGGAAGTGATGTGAAGCAGCATCCACAACACTTGTAGTCAACAAAGAATTTGTTCATCCACTTAATATGTGCAGAATGATACCATGGCGCCTCTCCAGAATTAATCAGAAGATTGTGTGGCCAAACCCAAATTGTAATTCAAGATGATTCTTGATTACGTTTGGTAGATCTGAATTAACTTCTATAACAAGAAACTAAATGGTTAAACTATATGGAATGAGTTAGGATCCATATCCATGGTTTAACGATATCTGAACAAAGGGATGATAATGTCAAGTAATACATAACCATTAAAGCTGAGATTGTTCTTGAAACTTTATCTCAAGTATTTATAATTTAAAGGTAATTGTATGTGTTTGCTAGACGTTACCAATTATCAGTATATCTGCAGCCTGCTACTCCGACTCCCAAGTGGGTGCTGTTGGAATATGTTAGTCAGTTTTGCAAGTTATACGTTAGAAATACGTGAGCCTATTAGGGGCACACGCGTTAAACACTTAGAGTATGTTTTACTTTACGATATAATTATTTAAATAGTTGTTAATTACATTAATTATTTAACTAGCTTAACAATATATTAAATAATAAACTGAGGGACTAAAACAAATAAAACCCGAACCCAAGGGGGCCCATTGTTGGTCGAATCTCCAAATAGATCTAGAAGGGGGTGTTTGTTCAGTTATGGGTTTAGAGGGGAAAAAAGAAAACTAAGTTTCCTTGTTGTATAAGAATAGGATTTGGGCTTGTGCCTATATAAACACAACCCTTACACCTCATTCTTCATTCATCCACAATACACAAATCCCTAAAAGTCACCTAGAGATTTTTGGTGCTCTCTTTTTTCCCTAAACCCTAACCGAAACCTTAATACTCTTATTAGGGGATTTTTGGTTCTTTTGTTTATCCGTAAAACCGAATTCGGTAAACCCTTATCAAGGGTTTTCATTCGTAATCAAGTGGCTTAGCATTCGTAAAAAACAAGACTTGCAAGAACCGCCTCAACAACACTTTTTGCTTCGACAAAAAGCGAGAGAAGATATGTAAACTCATCTACTAAATACTTATTTAGTAACTTTTAAATAAGCATGATTTTATATTTTCGTCTCACAAAAAGGGGGGATATTGTTAATACAAATATTTGCGCAAAAACGATATTTATATTTAATGATCTTCATGTTTTGATAATAACAAATATAATGTTATACTACATAAAAGTTTACGTAAGCAAGTTATTTAGTCGAATGTTTACTTGACACCGACAAATCACTTAAGGTATGAATATGACATTATTAAACATAGTTAATGATCAAATAAAAATATTATCATTTGCATAAATCTTTTCTAATCAAATGATTTAAGCTAACACATGATTAATTATAAGCTAGTTATATTAATCATGTAAGACAAATAAGATTAATCCATCAACGAGGAAACAATCTTCCAAATCTTCCCAATATAGAATCTTTCCTTAATGGTGATAGAAATATGTTCTTCTAGAAAGAATTATTAAGTGACTAGTTTTAATATTGTACAAATTATATATTTTGTATAGATTTGGGGTTAATCACAAAATGACAAATATAATCCCAGCTCCACCCACGGATCCACCAAAAGCACTGGACAGATCCAGAAGATAGGGGATCCGTGAGTCGTACATTTGGTTCCCCTGGGACAGATTTGAATTTCAAAAGGTTTCCTATAAATACCAACATCATTCTTTCATTTTAAACAACCCTTGACAAATATTTTTCTCAAACATATTCTATCTTGTATCTTTTATATATTCTTTGATCATTGGACTTGTTACATAATCCATTACACGTGATCAACTTATTCCACTCTTTAGTGATGACATCAAGAAGAAGTCTAGCTTAAAAGTGTTGATAGTTTAGTTTTGTCATCACGTTTGTGATAATCATTCGTCTTGTAAATATTTTGTTGTGTGTTGTGTGTATGATAGGTTAGTATTTAGACCTCAAAATACATAGTGTGTTAGATTGGTTCTATCTCGAAGTAGAACTCGGTATTTAGCTTAGTACGAAAAGTGTAAGCGACGTGTACGGTTTTCTCTGCCTAAAAAGGAGGCTTGTTGGACATAGTGAAGATAACTCTCAAGTTAGGTACTTGGGGAGTGGAGTAGGGCGAAGTAGGAGCTTCGTAGCCCGAACAACTATAAATTTTGTGTCATCGGTTTATTCTTTTTATACTTTACTTGTTATATTTCGTAGATGTTTATTCTATTATTGCTTCGCTTTCATATACATACTTTGTATATCTCTTGAATTCACATAAGTCGACAATCTAAGTTTTAATTTTAAAATGGTAAAAACTATTCAACCCCCCTTCTAGTTTCCCCAAAGCATAAGGAATAGTAGAGGACTCCGTGACTGGGTAAAGATCCCCGGTGCTATCACAACGGAGAGCCTATTCGTCATGGCTAATAAAATCTTAACAGAAAAAACCCAAATGCGTCAAATTCAAACGTAAAATGGATTATCATGAACAAACTGATCAACTATAAATTAAATTCTTTACATATTAGGAGTAATAAGATTGTTATTTAATGAAGTGGGCATTAAGGTGTAGGCCTACACACAATGCAGAGTTGGTAACGTGTATGAAATTACATGTCGCCACCGAGATAGTAGATTAAAGACACTAATAAAAACATTACTATGAATTGAACAATATTATTTAAATGAGAGCTTGCATATTATTGCTCCATATTCTATTACTAGGATTTTGGATCCTGGAAGCGTCATAGGCTTAAACGCTTTTAGGAATAAAGTCTCGTGTCCCGCGGGATTTGAACCTGGTTGTCCAATGGGGTTACTGTTCTGGACCTGTGCGGAATGGGCTGACTGACAAGCAAAATAGGTCGGACCTGTAACCTGTGGTGAACCACTATGCTGTGATGAACCATGACCCGACTAGGCGTGTGGAGTACTAATATGTTGTGGCCCAAACGAAGAGTGTGGAAAACCATGTGGGTTGGGCTGGACCGGTATTAAAAGCCATAGGAGTAGTCAAATGAATATTAACGTTCCCACTAGAGGCATGCACAGTAGAATTAGTGTTCCTAGTATATCTGAATTGAGCCAACATATTTTGTTGTTGTTGAATCAATGCCATCATTTGCTTCGGGGTCATATTAGGAGTAGGGCGAGTATTACTAGATAACCAAAGTGAATTGTTGCCATTGACCCCATTAGTTGAACCCCCTTGCATATCTATAAATATCACCAAAACCACAAAAGCCTCTAGTAAAATTGAAATAAGGCTTATTAAGCTTACCCAAAGTAACATTAGTAGGGCGTGTATTATTATCGGAGTTGGCTAACAAAATAATCGGTGACAAGGATGTGGAATCAACGGATGTATCTTGAGCCCTCGACTTCAACCGCATCTCCTCCGTAGTAAGCATAGAACAAACCATTTTTAGATCCGGGAAGGGCTCCCAATGAATAATGATACCAGAGACATTCTCATATTTATCCGGTAACCCTTCAAGAGCAATATTAACAATATCATCCTTGCTAAGAGGCGAACCAAGACTAGCCAAAATAGTAGCAATTGATTCAATCTTATGAAAATATGCGTCAATACTTAAATCACCGGCTTCAATGAATGTAGTTTCGCTTTCAATGCAATAGACCGAGAACGCTTATTGTCACCAAAAATCTCAGCAAGAATATCCCAAGCCTTCTTAGCGGTTTTAGGATTTTCAACAACAAGCCTCGCTTGAATGGCTTTGGACAAGGTCACAAAAATCTAGGAAAGTACAATAGAATCAATCCTCAACCATTCTGAAGTGGGAGGTGACGTGTCACTCAAGGTGGCCTCATCGATAGGTTTTCCCCGAATATGTTACAAAAACCTCAAAACCTTTGCAATGGTTTTGGAAAAAATAGACCCAAGATAAGTAGTTTATCTCATCCATATCCAATTTGACGGGAATAAGGGTAGTAAGGTTAGTGGTCGTCATAGATTGTTTTTTTGAAGACGCAATTACAAGTTGAGAATTCGCACCAGTCATTATGGTTAGGGTTTATTAGAAAGTAACAGTAGTGGTTTAAAGTGGGTGTTATTTGAATGATATTGGAAGGTGGAATGAAAAATTGAGATAGTATCAAAGAACCAAAAAATATGTTGATTGTATGAACCAACAAAGTCAACAAAACAAACACAAAATCAAACCTTCGCAAGATATACGAGCTTAAATCCAGAAGCAAGACTCGACTAAGGGGAAGTTGAAAGAAAACCAATAAATTCCAAATATTTACTATGGAGAAGTTGATTATAGCCAAACAACGACTAAGGGGAAGTCGTTTTAACAAACCACGATATCGATATCGAGCAACAAAGGAATAATAAGTCGACTGATTAAACTAAATAACTAAAAGTCGACACCACAGTAAGTTGGGGAAAATTTTTTAGGGTTTAGTGGATCAGTTTAAGGCTACGATACCATGAAAGATGGGAATGTTGTATATTAATACAATATATAAGGTACATACGAATAATCTAGAAGTGGCTTAAGCCCAATGTACAAATATCCACATAAATGTCGACTAACGTATATTTGGTCACACTCCATCACCCTCCACCTCAATGTTACATCATCATTAAACATATTACGACTTTGTTCCCATTTTACGCGCAATAGTCACTACTCCCCTCACCACACTCTCCACCACTATTAAATATACATATTTTATACAAACATACCTCGCAAAATACCTCACAAACACTCACATATCAAATAAATAATATAAATATACACGATTGCCGAGAGGTGTGGAGGCTCACCTTTCTTTTGTTTCTTTTTTGGCTTTTTCAAGCATGAGAAATTTGTCCCACAATGGAGTCACGAGTGAGGATTACGCACATGAGTGACCACTACGAGTAGTTTTATAATCAAAGGATTGATTATTGATACTCTCTCAATCTTCTCTAAATATTAAATTGAACTCTCTCTCACACACAAACTCTTTCACACTTTTTGTCTATTTAAATGTCAACTGAAAACATCATGAGGCTTTAAATATTCGACAGCTACTTGCCACCCGGCTTTCTGCATATCTCCAGGAAAAACTGGCAGGAACCACCATTGTCGTTCGTCATGTCACTGGAAAATATCGTCGGGAACCACCACTGTCGTGTCATATGGGTACATCGATATGACCTGAAAAGACCACATTTTTTGAGGTTTTTTTGTCGATCTTTGATTTTTTGAGATCTATGTTTTTTGGTTTGCATAATTTTCTGTTTTAATGGAGTTTGTTCAATTTATACAGTGATAAATTTTTTTTGAGAGAAAGTGAAAACAAAAAGAAAAAATAATTGTATGTGAGAAAAAAAAGAAATAAATAGTCAAAAAACGTATTTTCTATTTGATCATGTTTGTTTATTTAGTGGGAAACTTGGTGGATTTACACACTGTTCTCGAGAAAAGTTATTGAAAAAAAGAGAACTGAATAGGATAAGAGAAGACAAAAAAAAGGAAAAGAATATTTTGATTTTTAGTTTTGTGTTCTAGTAGAAAAGAAAAAGAGAGAGATTATATTATTAGTCTAAAATTATCATTTTTTTTCAAATCATCTCATTTAAAAAGAAATTAAAGGGGAAATTTGGCTAATCTTGACTCATAATTTTTTCTTTCACTTTTCATAAAAGATCTCGAGAACATGATTATTTTTTATTTTTTTAAATAAAAACTCGAATAGAGAGTGAGTGACCCTTAGTTTTAAAGGTGACTAAGATTTGGATATTATTAGATGAATATTTTAGTAATTCTTTTACATTTACCTATTTTCACCGACTAACAATTGTTATTTGCATAGCTTTGTATGTCAGAACTCACATTTTGAATAAAGTGTCTATGTAATCTCATTTTTGGCATTTTTATACACGACATTATTGTACACTAAGTTCGTTATAGTAAATGAGAATGAAGGAAAAACAAAATCCAACTCACAGTCACATGCATAATCTAGGGTGAAAAATAAAAGTAACAAAAGCATTGTGGAATGCAGCAAGGCGCAAGGCCATCTTACTTTTTCGCCTTTACCAAATCTAATAATAATGTTCCTTTTTGATTCTTGCATTAATTACTGCAACATCTTTCCCCATTACTTGATCTAAAAGTCATTTTAAAAAAACAGATCACTATATTCGTCAATCGTCTTCTTATCTTATTTAATGAATTATTTTGGTTAGAATGTAAAAATATCTTATAGGGTTAAAAAACCGACAGATTGATGCGTTACTATGCACGGTGCTACGTGTTATGCTCCACGTTAATAGGTGGTTTGTTCATTGTTGTCGTCATAGCTTACACACCAATCTCCGACACACTATATAGCAAATCACACCGGTGGCAACGAGAGTTTATCAGGGTTTTTAATGAAAAAGTTGAGTGAATGAGGTTTTTTGGTTGTGTATTATAGATATGTTATTGGGAAGAGTATTTTTCTCGTTTCGTGTTATGAAAATGTTATTTTTTGGAAGGCAATCAACATATTACAACAACAACCAAGAACACAAAAATATGGCATCCAACTTACAATAATCGAGCCGATATAAAGAAGCGGGAACCCAAAAACATGGGATTCAAACCAATATCAGGTGCTGGAATATGTTACTCGGTTCCGCATGTTATAGTTAGAAATAGTGGGGGGTTACTTAAGGGGCCCCCCCCTAATTGGGGGCATGCGTTAAACACTTAGAGTATGTTTTACTTCACGATAGAATTTAAATAGTCGTTATTTACGTTAATTGTTTAACTAGTTTAACGAATATTTAAATAATAAACCAAGGGACTAAAACGAATAAAACCCAAACCCAAGGGAGCCCATTGTTTGCCGAATTCCCTAGGTTCTAGAAAGGGGTGTTTGTTCAGTTTATTGCGCACGACGGCGGTCAAAGGAACAAAGGTTTCACTTGTCGTGTACAAGAATAGGGTTGGGCTTGTGACCTTATCTATCACACAACCACTACCACCTCATTCTTCATCTACAATCACAAACATAAAAATAACTTGGTAACTTTTAGATTCTCCCTTAATATCCTAAAAAACCTAAACTGCAAACCCCTAATAACCGTATTAGGTATTTTCGAGCTTCCTTCTTTCCTACGTAACCAAATTCGATCTAAACCCTTTAGGGTTTTGATTTCATTCTTGTCTTCTTGTTCCCGAGATTAACGATCTCACGCGGTGTTTGGTAGGTGTTCTCCTAGCTCGGCAACACACTAAAACCTTATTAAGGTTTTTGGTTTTCGGTTTTAAAACCCCAACCGAATTCGGTTAATTAGCCTAATTAGGGTTTTGGCGATTTCGGTACAAGCTTCAAGGGGTGTTTGGTTATTGTATCAACACATGGTGTTTGGTTCGTGAAGGTTGACTAGCAATCGACTCATACTTGGTTGACGTGTTTGTGTGAGCAACCATAGAGGTAGTAATTTAACCACTATGTTTTTAAGATCAAGATCCGGTGTAAGTTTATTGATTTTTATCATTAAACTGAAGGTTAGTAAATTACTTGTTTAATTTATATGTGTTAATCTATATGCTAAAACTAGATCCATTCCACTGCGTACTCGTAGCTAATTGGTTACCTAGTTTGTTAAATCCCAACAATTTTACCTTTCTTTTTCCCCCTTTTTGAAATTTTACAATTAAGCTAAAAGACATGTCAAGTCCAACAAGATTGTCTGCTAGAAATGTTTCCTGTAAAGACCAAAAGGGGTAAGATCGCCAGCTAAGATATTGTAAAGCATTTGGAAAGCGCTGGCTAACTCTGCTGTCATTCCAGTTAGCTCCAGTACACATGTAAAGAACTCTAAGTTTCTTCATGTTTCTTAGACCTCTCATAACAGTTTCAAACTTAAGTTCTGATTGCGGCAGTTTTATACATCTTACTGTTTCATTCACCTGAATGCCAAAAATCAGTAATCAAAACTATGTGATAACAAATGAAAACAAGCCGGTTTTCTCAAACTTACAATTAAATATGATACTTACTAGATCATTATCCAATATATCTTTAATTTTTTCTTCAATCCACAATCGGCTATCTGGGTGGGACTGACGCACAACATTTTTACCCATTTCTTCAATAAGGTCATGCATGCCCAAAGATCCACTTTGAGATATATTTATGAGACATTTCTGCTTAAGAACTCTTAAACCAATCCTACCATGAAACCCGCAGCTTTCAAGCACTCGGATTGCTTTGTCTTTCTGCTCACCTTTGAGTATGCATGCCACATCTAGGAATATTTCTTTGTAATCATTCTCTAGAGCATCATAGCTTATTTTTAATATTTCTTAGGTTTCGTTCTCCGGAACCTTTTTTAGTCTTTCTAAAGCATCTTTCCACTCGAGCTCACTTTTACCACAGAGAGATGAACCTAAAACTTTTATTGTTAAAGGAAGACCGGCAGCATATTGTACAACTTATCCTGACATCTCATTGAACCCTTGATTTGAAATTTCTTTGCCAAATGCATATCTCCTAAAGAGACACACTGCTTCATCGTCCGTCAATAGATTGGCATTACATATCAAGCTTACTCCGTGTGATACTAGCACCTGCTCATCTCTTGTTGTAATAATAATGCGGCTTCCAGACTTAAAATAATCAAGATCACCAACTAACGCCTCAAGCTGGTCACTATGATCTACATCATCTAGAACAATAAGAACCTTTTTATGACACATCATCTGCATCATTGTGTTTTTCCCATCCAAGACACCACTAATGGATATCTTTTTATCATTGAAAACATCCCTTAGTATTTGTTTTTGCAGCTTCTTCAAACCGGACAGTGAAGCTTTTGAGGCTTCCCTAACATTTTCAACAAAGCTTTTTCCTTCAAACTTATTAGAGATTTGATCATAAACAGCTTTGGATAAAGTTGTTTTTCCCCCACCTCCTATTCCTTTGATTCCAATTATGCAAACATCATCATTACCAATTTCTAAAGATGAATAAAGATGTTTTATTCGCATGTCCATGCCTACTAAATTTCCAGCAACACTTACATTAGTGGAACATAACTTCCTAAAAATATCTTCAGCAACTATTTGTATCAGTTTAGATTCATCCCTGTAAAGTTAAAGATGAATTAATTAGCTTGTTATTATCCCACTTAGAAAAACAACAAACTTAGAATATTACAGAGATACGTTGAAGGAAATGAGTTACCCGTTAGCTTTGGCCTTCGACTCCCACCCAGCTAGATTTGATGCTTCTTTCATAGCCTCTCTCCATTTTCCAGCAGCCTCCTTCTTTTCGTTTTTAGCAAAGGCTTCCCCACTTTGTTTTTGGACTTCGGTGGGCTCCACATCAAAAAAGACAGGATAAGCAGTGTGCTCAGTTGTCTTCTGACACTCCATAATCTTTACAAGCTCATCTAGGCACCAAGATGAAGAAGCATAGTTCTTGGAAAAAACAATGATGTAGAGTCTGGATTCTTTAATGGATTTGACGAACTAGCCATCAATTGTTTTCCCTTTCTCGATTTTCTCATCATCCTTGTATGTTTCAATGCCTTTTTGCTTAAGAGCCTGATAAAGATGGCCAACAAAGTTGTTACGGGTGTCTTCACCCCTGAAACTCAAAAAAATGTCATACTTAAAGCTCTTTTGAAAAGACGGAGTTGAAGAAGATGCCATCAAACGTATGCTTGTATGATCCTACTCAAAACGGGAGTTTTTGGGGGAAATTTTTCAGAGACAATGGTTCTAACGCCGTTAATGTGAACATCGTGTATTTGCTAGAAATTACCAGATGGAGGAAAAAAGGATCCGTATTTGATATAGAAGAAAAAGACCATATAATTTGGTACTTGAAAAGTACAAATGATTCAGGCGGATGACACTATAATCCCTTCTTGTTCTAAACGTAATTATTGGTTTCTTCCTAAAGTTTAGTTGTTTCATATGTATGCAGATTCCCATCGTTTTAATAAGTAAAATTAAATTTTGGTACAACCCCAACTATTCAGATTTTAATTTATTTGTTTGTCAAATAACTGGTTTCATTTTAAAAATCTAAACAGGTTTTGCTTACTTGATCGGAGGTAAAAAGAACACCGTAAAAGGGTGAGTGTGAACTCATATCATCATTTAACGAAAAAGATCACTCATTAGGTTAAAGGATATATTAAGGGTTTGCAGAAGGGTTAGATATCTTATTATTCTTCTCATTTTATATTTTTCTTGTGACCGGATCCCTTCCCTATTATACTAGCATGGTACCCGCGCAATGCGGTGGCGGGTACCCTTTGACTATATTTTGTGGCGAGCAAATGTTATCCGGTTAAATGTTTTTTTCACAACTATACAAATGAATGATAATTTAAA
>BQNB010190117.1:0-11811 GCA_026074375.1 Tanacetum coccineum | reverse complement strand
GATTAAATGATCAAAGAATTTTTATGAGATGTGTGGACTGCTTTAGAACAAAAAGAATGAGTGCAAAAGGTGAGAAAATTATGGGGAAAAGTCCAGTATTTATAGGACAAACTAGGGAAGCGTCTACCTAGGGCCGGTCCCCTTAAATAGGTGGGCGGTCCCGTTAATTTTAAGGGGGCCGGCCGTGTATTTAACGGGACCGCCCTAGATTGGGGCTTCCCTAGTTTATCTTTTGTGTAGGGGGAATTTTCTGGAACTTTTCTAGCCGTTTTAGGTCCGAAAATTTGAATTTCAAAATGTTTATTTTGAATAAAACATTTCTTTTAGTTGTAGAAAATGTTTTGTAATGTTTATAAAATGTTTACAACATTTTATAAAAGTGTGAGGTTGAATAAAAATTTTCTTTGATCATAAAATACATTAAGCATTTATATATTCATACCTTTAAGTGATATATTTGTTGAAATGAGAATTTACTACTAATTACTTGTTTACGTTTAATTTTACGTTGAACGTTTTTATATTTTGTGATTATCAAAATGTAAAGATGTGAAAAAATATTAGTAATGTTTTTAGGCATTATATTTTTATCAACAATATGTTTTGATTTTAGTTAGTGACGTATGTTTTAGTTTTTTGTAAGGGTGTGCGTTTTGTTTTGTTGGAATGATCACCAAACTAAGATTTGGGTTGATCTTTCGTTTTAAAACAACGCAATTTATGTTTTCCCGGATATGTTACGTGGCTTATTTTGTCTCTTGCGATAAAATCAATTGTGATTATATTTTTGTTTCTTGATAGTATAAATTACCATTTGTTTCATTGACTTTCCATCCGGAATAGTCAAGATGAGTATTATAACATGTGATCTTTGTGCGTTCGAGCATGTGAGTCCGCTCGATAGTGAGGAAATCGTCTCACTGCAAGTGAAATTAAGACAAGTAAGAAAGGACGAGCACCGGGACGGCGCTCCCTTAAGGTGGGTGGAATGTAACAACCCGAGTTTTACGACGCGTATGACGATCGGGAATTCGACGTCATAATTATTATTTTATAAGTTCGTGTGAACGAACGTCACATTTAAAATTTTATTTATCGTAAATAGTCATTTTCGTATTTTATTACGAACGGAATTTAGAAATTTTTACTTGTTTTTCGTTTCGCGAGTCAACGTTTGACCGCACGACCATTAAGCGTTTTGAGTATCATAGAAATTTCGACGCGCATCGTTATTATTTTTATGATGAAAATTTGTATTTTATCGTCCTCGGCTCGAGTTAGTCGAAACCGAGTCAAAACTTTATTTTGACGTGAGCTAATATTTTTATTAAATATTTTGAACTAAATTAAGTGTGACGGAAATAAATTTAGTCACGGAAGAATGATCCCGCGACTTTGGTATACACATTTTATTAAATTCTTTAAACAAAATGGAGTGGGACGAAATAAAAATAATTTCGAAAGTAATTAGCATGTGTTGTGGTCGGTTAATAAACAAACATAACGAACGCCCCTATGTATTAAATTTGAAAGAAATAAAGAATGGAGGAACTATTTGTGTCAAATTGCCAAACTAAAATCCTATATAAACCAAGTTATACTTCCATTTTTCACTTTATAAAAAAAAATGTGTTCCTTTGTCCTCTCCTACACCACCGCCGGTCACCACCTCTTCACCGCCACCATTCACCGGAAAAATCACATACAACACGATCAAGTTATATTTTCTTAATCCCCTCGTTATTTCCTACGTTTTCCACCAAAAATATATAACATGCAATGGGTATTTTTCTAGTTTGAGTTCGGGTTTAATTCAAGTGTTTTGATTGAAAAGAGTGTTGTACAATGGTTAGATTAGTGATATTTCAAAGTGGGTTTAGTTAAAAAGTTGCAGGTTTTGTGTTTTGGGTTGGTTCGAACCCACGGCTAGAAAAGAAGGGGCGAAGAATACGATTTCGATTATTGATCTTGCTTATTATAGCTTTGTAAGTATTTTTAATACTTGTATTATATTTGTTTTCGCGATTTGATTTGTTCTTGATGATTACATGTGATGAAATCCGATTGAAACTTGCGTTAGACTAGATTAGAAATGATATTGGATGATCAAAATAAGTTAGCTAGGTGTATTTTGAAGTTGTTATGAAGCGAAAATGAGGTTTTAATGGGGTTTTTAAAAATACAATTTCGAGCGGAAAATTTGGCTCAGATTTCGATGTTCGAGATTTTATAAAAACTGAATTTTGATGTAGAAATATGATAGAGTTCGTCCTAATGTACGTTTCGGTAATTCGAACGTCCCGTAACTCCTAATAACGAAGAAGTTACGGCAAAAACAAGATTTGAAAGTTTAGAAAAGTTCCAAACAGCTATTATAGTTTATTAGTTGCTGTCAGAAATTTAAACGTCCGATTTGAGCACTTCCGAGTCCGTTTCAGCCTTCCGGCGACACGAAAGTTGTTCGAAATGACGTTTTACTTTGTCACGAGGCTTGCTAGTTTTAAAATCGAGTAAATAACGGGTCAAAACCCGAGGTCAAATTCTGCATTTTTATGTAAAAATGTCATAGTTTCTGCAGAAACTTGCAAGGACATTTTGGTCATTTTCTGTCGAGTTTCGGGTCTCGGCTAAAACTAAAAAGTTGTTTGGGATGTCGTTTTGCATAAAATCTCTTTAGAGTCCAAGGTGTGAAAATGTGATATAACGGGTCGTTTTGAGCGGGTCAAATATAGTAATAATATATATATATAATTGTTGGATGTTTATAAAAATAATAAACGCTATTATTATTACGAGTATAATATTTTAGACTTAACGATTGTTATGAACGAAGAAGATTCTAAAAATAGAAACTTTTGAAATATTCGGATATAACATCGATACGAGTAAACGATAACCAAATTAAGTGTCGAATGTGCGGTGAGATAAATAAATATTATTATAAATACAATTAGATGACGGAACTTACTAAAAATGGCAGCTTTCCGAAAATAGTAACTTTCTAAAATAATGAAGTTTTCAAAAATAGAAAGTTTTTAATAAAGGGACGTACAATACAAATGAAAGAATAATCGTAACTTAATTATGTAGAGTTTAGGATTTAGGACGCGCAAGTGGATTTCTCATCACATGTGTATGTATATTTATACTATTTTGATAGTTGAGATGT
Organism: Tanacetum coccineum; assembly: GCA_026074375.1. Classification (NCBI taxonomy): domain Eukaryota; kingdom Viridiplantae; phylum Streptophyta; class Magnoliopsida; order Asterales; family Asteraceae; genus Tanacetum; species Tanacetum coccineum. The sequence continues at coordinate 8,642 of BQNB010190117.1, read as the reverse complement.
GCGTACTATCCGATCGTATCTTACGATTTAATAATTAAACGACATAAATTATAGGTCGCGGTTGAGCTCGTCGTCGATTAGTTCGTGATTGTTTCGGTTATTTGATCTTCGGCTTCGATAAAGGTGAGTTCATAGCCTCGCTTTTGACCTATTTTAAATGTTTTTAACCCGCGAGGGGGATACTTAATGTTTTATGAAAATGAGAACGCAATATGTTTTGATACTAAATATGATTCCATTCACTATTGAGTATATGTATTTTACTGTGTGACCGTTAGTTGCCTAGTTGTAGGTAAACGCTAATGCATTAAATAGATCTATTGGGTTTGACAACCCTGTCCAGGTTTTGAATCAGTTGTGAGCACCCTGTAACGGACATTTTGTAGTTAGTATTAGGAGAAGTGGCATACTTCTCGGACATTATTTTATCCTACGGGATGAATGTGTTAAGTTTCGGTACATGGGCTCATTTAGTTGGAAATCATTATTTTTATAACTTGCCCTACGAGCAACGTTATATGTTTTGTTGTACCAAATATGCGTTCTAACTGCTAAATGTAAACTCTATGAATTCACTTAACTTTTTGTTGACGTTTTTAAGTATGTATCCCAGGTTTAGGTATTGAAGATGGCTTGGATGGGACGGAACGCGGAAATCAAGGACGGTGACTCGGTGAACTTGTGTCAATAAATGATAGAAATGTTTTAGAAATGAAGTCGTGATGTGACTTGTAAAACTAAATTTTCTACGATAGTTTTGGGACCTTTGTACTCTGATTCTTTTCAAACGAAGTAAATGAAATTTATTTAACACTATCTCTATTTCTGAGATGGCGGCTTCTTCTCCAGTATGCTTAATGTCCAGAGCCACATCAACAAAATCTTGGTTATGGAATCGTCGGTTGTCTCATTTGAATTTTTGCACCATTAACCAACTCAGGTCAAACGATCTAGTTGACGGGCTTTCGAAATTTAAGTACAACAAAGATCACTTATGTTCAGCCTGTGAACAAGGGAAAAGCAAGAAAGCGTCACTTCCACAAAAATTGGTACCAAGCATAGAATCCAAACTCAAATTACTTCATATGGATTTGTGTGGACCGATGAGGGTCGCAAGTATCAATGGCAAGAAATATATTCTAATGATCATTGATGATTATTCTCGGTACACCTGGGTATATTTTCTTCGTACCAAAGATGAGGCTCCAGATATGATTATCAATTTTGTTAATCAATTTCAAAGGAATCTAAAGGCTCAAATTCTGACAATTCGAACTGATAATGGAACTGAATTCAAAAACGAGAAATTACGAGCATTTTATGCAAAGTTAGGCATTGTTCATAAAACTTCAATTGCTCGAACGCCTCAACAAAATGGTGTTGTTGAACGTCGAAATCGAACACTCATTGAGGCTGCTCGAACAATGCTTATCTTTTCTAAAGCACTAGAATTTCTGTGGGCCGAGGCCATTGCTACTGCTTGCTTTACTCAGAATCGCTTGATTGTATACAAAAGGCACAATAAGACTCCTTATGAGCTGATTCGAGGAAGGAAACCCAATGTTTAATACTTTCATGTGTTTGGATCTTTTTGTTATCCAACAAATGATCGTGATGATCTTGGGAAGATGAAGCCAAAGGCTGACATTGGTATCTTTATTGGCTATTCAGAGTCATCACGTGGATTTGGTATCTACAACCGCCGAACCAAAAAGATAACGGAAACAATCCATGTCAAATTTGATGAAATCACAGCAATGGCTTCTGAATGCAACAATTTAGAACTCGGAACAGACTGCTTGAATTTTCAAGATTCATCGGAAGATTCACAATCAGTACCTTCAAAATCAGACTTGGATAATTTGTTTGGTCCTTTGTATGAAGAATACTATGCGACGAGTTCACAAGAAGTGTCTGATAATTCCGCTGCAAATACTCTTGATAATGAAAACACTTCTTCATCATCGTCAATTGTCGTTGAACAAGATGATGCTCCTCAAATAGTATCCTCGTCAGAAGAACAAGTTGCTATTGAACCAAACTCTCCAGTCTTGAATGCAAATGCCGATGAATTTGTTCAAGAAGACGTTGCATATTTTGATGGAAATGTGTTTTATAATCCACCTCAAACTCATGTGTTCGAAGTAGCTGAGACGTCTTCAACATATCAGGATCCATCAAATATGCAAGAGTTTCACCAAAAACATCGATTAACTGATAAGTAAACTAAGAATCATCCAATTAAACAAGTGATTGGTGATTCCTAAAAACCTGTAATAACAAGAAAAAGACTTCAAACTGATGCAGAAGTTTGTATGTACGCACTGACAGGGAGTACAATCAAACTGAAAAATATCAAGGAAGCTATGCTTGATCACAGCGGGATTGAATCTATGCAATATGAGCTTAACCAATTCAAACGCCTTGATGTTTGGGAACTTGTCGAATGTCCTATTGGCAGAAATATAATCGTAGTGAAATGGATTTGGAAAAACAAGATTGATGTTGAAAACACGGTTATTCAGAACAAGTCTCGTTTAGTTGCCAAAGGATATGGTCAAGAAGAGGGAATAGATTTCGAGGAGCCATTTGCACCAGTTGCAAGACTTGAAGCTGTCAGAATCTTTGTGGCATATGCGGCTCACAAGAACTTTCCTATTTACCAGATGGATGTTAAAACAACATTCTTGAACGGTCCACCGAAAGAGGAAGTTTTTGTTTATCAGCCTGATGGTTTTGTAGATCCAGACTTTCCTAATCACGTTTATCGTCTTAAGAAAGCTCTATATGGTCTCAAACAAGCCTCGAGAGCCTGGTATGACAAGCTTTCCTCGTTTCTAATTGAACACCATTTCACAAAAGGTATTGTCGATCCGACATTGTTTACAAGAAGACACGGGGATGGCATTTTGTTAATTCAATTCTATGTCGATGACATAATTTTTGGGTCAACTAAACCAGTTTTTGCAAAAAGATTTGAAAAACTCATGAAAGATAATTTTGAAATGTCGATGATCGGTGAAATGAAGTTCTTTCTCGGACTTCAGGTTCATCAATCACCCCGAGGAATCTTTATATGTTAAATCACAATATACTATGGATCTTCTTAAGAAACATGAAATGGAAAAATGTGATACTGTAACCACACTAATGGCTACTACTAAACTAGATGAAGACTTACAGGGTACCTTAGTTGATCAAACTAAGTATGATTGGGGGACTTATGTATCTCACTGCTAGTCGACCAGACATTGCCTTTGCGACATTTGTATGTGCGGGTTATCAGGTACGTCCAACTAAGAAACACCTCAAAGAGGTCAAAAGTATCTTTCGCTACCTTAAACAAACCATTAACATGGGTATATGGTATTTGAAGGATTCTGGGTTTGAGCTAATTGCATATTCAGATGCAGACCATGCAGGGTGTAATGATGATTGCAAAAGCACATCCGAAGGCATTCAATTTCTGGGAGAAAAGCTAGTCAGTTGGTCATCAAAAAAGCAAGATTGTACATCAATATCCACTACGGAAGGTTAGTACGTATCCTTGTCTGCATGTTGTGCTCAAGTCATTTGGATGAGAATGCAACTGATGGATTATGGATTTTGTTACAACAAGATTCTAATATATTGTGACTCGAAGAGTGCAATTGCCATATCTTGCAATCCGGTACAACATTCAAGAACAAAACACATTAATATATGTTATCATTTTATCAAGGAGCATGTTGAAAAATGTACCATTGAACTATATTTTTTCGGGACAGAATACCAGCTTGCTGATCTTCTTACAAAATCCCTTCCAAAGGAAATGTTTGAGTATTTAGTTCACAGGTTTGGTATGCGATATGACTCCAACTCAGTTGGAACGTCTCGCAAAGTTATCTTCTTGAACATAAGCTCACACATCAAAACAATTTGTAAATAAATTTCAAAAACAAAATACAAAATTGAAAATTTGAAAACTCAATTTTTTTTAAATCTCTAAAAATTTGAAAAACAAAAACAATTTTTTTATTTTTTTATAACTTAAAGATACAAACACATATCTTCTCCGTTCATATCAGTTTCATGTTACTGTATTTCTCAAAACGTGGTTCTTTAAATGTAAAATAAATGTATCATGAACTGAGGGGGGGTAAATTATTCAAAAATGATCTTTCACTCCTAAAATATATGTTTTGTAATCAAAAAATCCATTCAAAAACAAAAGATTTCTTCAAAAAATATCAAATTTTGGAAAATTTCAAAGGCAAAATGAAACACTTATAAAAGTTCATTGCTATTGTACAACTTTTTAAAAGTACAAGTACCAAAATGGAACACTTATGAAAGTGCGTTGCTATTCTACAACTAAAACCCTATTCAAAACTGCAAAATTAACTATCTTTCGATCAGTTCTTTAATTAGATATCTTATTGAGGGGGAGTTATAAATTTTTCAGTCAAATCATCATCAGAAATATAAAAATGTTCTCAAAAAGCAAAAATAACTTTGTTTCGAACAAACTTTTATCAAAAAGAAAGAAATTTCAAAAGTGAATAATTGTTCGAGGGGGAGTTATGAAACTTTTTAGTCAAAACAGGAACTTAACTACAAAATAATTCAAAAAGGATTTTTTTTTTTGTGAAAAAAGTGATCTAACTCCAAGGGAGAGTTATGAAACTTTTGGATAATAAAAGGATACGAAAGTAATTTTAGGAATTTAAGGAGAAAAAATGGAAAAATAACTTTCGTATGGACTATTAATGGTTACGAAAGAAAAATAAGGGTCTGAAATGACAAAGTTCAAAAGATAACTTTCGTAGGGTTTAAATAGCTTACTTAAGGAAACTAAAGGGACCAAAGCTGTTAAAGTTTGAAAGTCATTTTCGGAAGATATAAATAGAACAGTTTTGTACGCAACCTTTATTACTTTCGTAAATTATTAAACAAGGTTTCGTAAATTCTCTGAGTAACTTGAGCTTTCGTAACAAAGAATACTCGATCCAAATCGATTCATTGAACCTCTGTGATAGAAAAACGTAAGAAATCGAGTCCTATTTGCATTATTTGTACTTAATCGTTGTTTAAATTGATAGAAATAGGTTTCGTTGATATCTAAGGTTTTGTAAATATGCAATATGTTTGAGAAGTAAAATAGATTGAGGGAAAATGATAATATGTGCTTAATAAAGTGATTGGGATTGATTGATCACAAAGAATATCATTTATGGACTGAAATCGTTGGTTTTGTAACGAAGATAGGTTTCGTAACTTTGAGAAAGTACTTTTAGGACATAAAAATAAGCTTAAAATGTTAGGAAAATGATAAATAAGCTTTCTAATAAGCAGACTCATTCAACTTATCATTTTCAAGTGGAAAATCATGTTTACGAAAGTATTTTTCCCAGGTTTCGGTTACGTAAACAGTAATGGGCTAATGGGTTTCGTAAATGATATTTTGTGTAACACCCCCAAAAATGTGTCGTAGCGGAAATGTGTCCGGGGGCGTTACTTCATAATACACAGGGCTAGATACAAGAGAACGACCTCTAAATGTGTCTTTTGAAAAGTAATCTCGTTGATTTTCTTGAAATTGATATAACATTTGTCCCATAATTGCATCACAATGAAAAGCTTGAAAGTAATACAACGAGATTTGATCATTTGTATGTATGTAGAAATCCATGAATGAAATCTTGTCAAATTTAGACTCCAGTGCACATCAAGTAGGCCAAGCATCTAATTCACCAGAGAAAAACATGCTTAAAAAGTGTCAACATAAAGTTGGTGAGTTCATAGATTTGTTTAAGTATAAATGATGAACCAAAGTTCTGTAAAGTGAGTATGACCGTTTCAAACCTTGTATGTTCCCCAAAATGCATGTATGAATGTCATAAATCAAAGAGTTGTAAAATATGCATGACCATTTCAATCCCCAATTAGTCACAAAAATGTACGTATGAAAATTGGACCGCAATTGTTCAAAGTAAGTATTGCCACTTTATTCAATGCAATGTAAATGTTCAAGTATGTATCAAACCATGATTACCATTACTCTAAGTTCATGAAACTGTGACGTAGACATGTATGTATGCCACTTTATTCAAGGCACAGTAAGAGTGTACCCATCGTAGGTGTTCCCTCTAAGAACACCCGGGCATTAATGAAAATAATATGTACCCATCATAGGTGTCCCCTCCAAGAACCCCCGGGCATTTCTGAAAATGTTCATGTGTATGTAATTGTTGGCCCTGAAGACTCAACCAATCGTGTTCCGACATGTTATAACGTTCGTTTTCCCAGTGATAGCTAATCACCCGAGCGGGGATTGTCAATCCCGAATAGATCTATTTCATAACATTCGCGCTCACCCTCCAAGTGATTTATAGTTCATGCAACCTAAGCTAATCCGTAATCATAAAAGTATAGTATGTGTTTTCGTTCAAAAATTAAATCAAGTATTGTATCTCCTCGCGAGATATATAAGTAAACCAAACAGGTAATCAACCACGTAAATGCATTTGTAAACAAGCATGTTCTCACTCCAAAAATATATGTAAAACCAGTAAAACATGGGGCTATAAACTAATATTGATGTTGTAGAACGATTGGCAGAACTGCACATATTAAGCACAGCACAAACGGAAAGACCGGAACGGCTCGATCAAGAAGTTGCGGTTTATCTTAACGGCTAAGACCCACTAGCCTAGGATAACGTATTTGGGTTTTCCGAGGGATGAGTACATCAACGCGACACGTTGATGAAGATTTAGATTTCCAGTTGTAATAGTTTGGTGGTTGGTTAAATAAAATAAATCGAAAGTAAACGTAAAGTGTGTAATATATTCCGTACATATTACATATTAAGAATGAACAAGTGTATAATTCATATCGTGAATTATATGACAAAGACAAACAACCCAAAAGAATAATACGAGTATATGATACTTTGCAAGTATTATATGACGAACGTGAGAAAAATAATTGAAACAAGATATTTCGACACGTTTTCGGAAATCACTAATTTAATTAATAAAGCGTTCTTGCATAAAATTAAACGCACGTTTTAATGTTACGAATCATGTAACCGATGTTTGTAAAGCTTTTACAAAAGTCATGATTTCACCTTATAGTCGGGAAAAAAAGTATAGATTTTGTTTGTTTATTTCCGGTTCAGTTTATTGTATAATTACAAATTTTTAATATATGAAAACTATATAATTAATCCTTTTTCAATCAATCCGTGATGCAATTACTCGCGTGTTTTAAATATATATATATATATATATATATATATATATATATATATATATATATATATTATATATATATATATTATATTATATATATACTATATATATTTATATATATATATATATTTATTATATATTTAAAATAACGAAATAATTTAAAAATTAATTTATTTAACCATTTAACCACTTTTAGATTCGGTTATATATTATTTATATATATATATTATTATGATATAATCTTATAAATTTTTATTAATCGATTTATATTAACCAAACGCACCCTAATGGTTTTCCTGCTCACCCAAACGCACCCTTATGGTGTTCCAGTTAACCCAAACGCATTCCTCGCTGTTAAACAGCCAACCAAACGCACCCTTTGGTGCTTTACAGCCAACCAAACACACCCTTTTGTGGTCTTTTGAGAACCAAACGCGCCCAAATCTGTGAACAACAGCCAAATGCACCCTTTGGTGCTTATAACAGCCAACCAAACCCACCTTAATCGGCTGCTGCTACGCCAAACACACCCTATTCGGTTTTCGGCCTACCCAAACGCACCCTAACTGTGATTTTGCGCAACCAAACGCACCCTTATTGATTTTTGTCAAACCAAACGCACCTATTTTGGTGTTTCTATCACAACTAAACGCACCCTTGGTGCTTAACTTAGATCCAAACGCACCCTTTAGTCGTTTTATGAAACCAAACGCACCCGTTTCCTTTTTCTATATCCACCAAACGCACCCTAATCTGTTTTATACAAAACCAAACGCACTTTGTTGGTGTTTATGCACAGCCAAACGCACCTTTGGTGCTATTTTAATAACCAAACACACCCTTGTGCTACCATTAAATCAAACACACCCTTTTGGGTGTCATAAACACCAAACACACCCTAATCTGAGTAAAACCAAACGCACCCTTTTCTATGAAAACCCAACGCACCCTGTCGTGTTTTTATTATACCAAACGCACCCTTGTTGTGGTGGTGGTGTGGCGGCTGTGCCACGATGGGGGTGACAGGGTGAAGATGTTGCTGTCATGGTGGAGGTGGTGTGGTGTGGCATGGCAGCGGCGGTAGCGAGGGGGTTGTGATGGTGATCTTCGGATGATGATGACGATGATGATGATGACGGTGGTGTGGGCTGTCGTGGGGTAGCAGCCGAAGGGAGGGGGTGGCGGCGCGTGGACTAGTGGATCGAGTAGTTCGGGTGGCGGGGAGTATTTTGGAGCTCGGCCGGAATACTCGCCGGAAAACTTTTCCGGCGGCGGTGGCTGCCGGAAAGAGTGAGAGAGAATGAGAGTGTGTGTGTGTGTTGTGTTATATAAATGTAATGAAATAAATATTATAACTTTTATATATATATATATATATATATATATTAAAAGTTATAAATTAAAGTG